>OMNW01014721.1:0-15527 GCA_900303245.1 Selene dorsalis
AAAAGGCCCCCAAAAAAAAAAAAAAATAAATAAACATAGAAAAACATATAAATCTATAAGTAAAACAAAATTTCTAAAAAACACATTTGCGTATTACTACATGTACTCATAGATATGTGGATGCATTCATGTACTCACGCACGCACACTCGCATACGATTTTTTCGCTTTCTGGACTTGGCAGTGTTGTCAGCGTTAGGCTCTGTGTCCCTTCATTGTGCTTAACTGTGTCCACACGCTGTGTTCCAGTGGAGAGCCTGTGTGCGGCTCAGAAGACTCAGTGCGATACCGAACGCTCCAACTGCACAGACAGCAACGGCACAGCCTACTGCCAGTGTCTTCAAGGATACTATAAACACAATCCTGATGATTTGTCCTGCCTAGGTAAGCTCTGTCTTTTTTTTCTGCTTAGACACATAGGTATCAAACAATCCAGCTACAGAAATAACTCAGAGTGAACAATATAATAATCCAGATATATTTGACTAAATTACATTTCTGTTGTTTTAGAATGTGGGGATGGCTATAAGCTGGAAAACGGCACCTGTGTCCCGTAAGTTCATTGTCATTGTGTTGTTGTTGTTGTTTTTTATATCAATTAACCAGTAAAAGACTTGATTCCCAGTCTCATTGTAGGTTCTTTCTCTTCTTTTCAGGTGCATGTTTGGATTTGGTGGATTCAACTGTGGAAACTGTAAGTGACTGTAAAAAAAAAAAAAAAATCATAATCAGTCATTTTTAATGAGCATTAGCAGAAGATTCAGTTATTTTCTTTTATGATCTTCAAATGTGTTTTCTAAATCAAATTCTTACATGTTTTGATGTTGCAGTTTACAAGCTGATTGCAGTGGTGGTGTCACCTGCAGGGGGCGCCCTGCTCCTCATCCTCATCATTGCTCTCATCATCACCTGCTGCAAGTAAGACAGCTGATAGTCTGAGCGTAAACAGCACTGGTGTTGCTATTGAAGTGACATCACACCCTAAAACAATTATATTCATTTTCTTATAACGCATGGTTTAATGAACAAAATTGTGGCAAAAGGTTCACTTTGTTTAAATTCTTGATCTTTCAGGAAAGATAAGAATGACATCAACAAGATTATCTTCAAAAGTGGAGACCTGCAGATGTCCCCTTACGCAGACTTCCCCAAAAATAACCGCATATCTATGGAGTGGGGCAGAGAGACCATAGAGATGCAAGAGAACGGCAGCACCAAGAACCTGCTGCAGATGACTGACATTTACTACTCTGTAAGGAGACATAAAATAGACCTCTCATTTTTGCTCCGATTCCTAGATTTGTCTGTCAGGCCCAAGTCTGGGTTTAATTAATTTAACATTAATTATCTTTTTCTTTCTCTCTCTCTGCCTTCTCCCTCAGCCTGCTTTGCGTAACTCCGACCTAGAGAGGAATGGCCTATACCCGTTTACAGGTCTGCCGGGCTCTCGCCACTCGTGCATCTACCCGGCCCAGTGGAATCCCTCTTTCATAAGCGATGATTCACGAAGAAGAGACTACTTCTAACTGCCCCACCTGGAACACACACAGAGTACGTTGACGTGCAGACCATATTCCGAGTGAGGTCCATATCCTGGTTCAGGCAGTGTTCTGAAAAAAGTGTTTACATGCACAGCAGCTGCAGGAATATTCCTGTTCAGAAGTTGATCAGCATATTCTGAAAAAGCTAGCAATGTGGACTAGAAGAGGTAGAAACATCGCAACATCTGACATTATGACATTTTTTGTCCCCATTGCAGTGCCATTCAATCATGTCATAATAGTTAATTTTCTCAAAACATTAGGCATCGGTAATGTTTCTCCCTCAAAAATGACACCTCTTCTTCAAGGAAGCCATGTTTCTATTAGTTTACACCCACTAGTAAATGAGCACATGCTTTATCAAGATGTTGGCATCTGCCAAAAAATGCTGTGAAAGTTCCAGAAGGAATATTTAGTACAATTATATTGTATACATGTCTCAGTAATGCGTCGAAAATCGGAATACTCCACATGTCACAAATGATTATTGCTTAGTCCAAATCTGACCTTACTCCAACTAAGGTGATCAGAAACTGCTGTTTACATGGAAATGTCGTATTCAGAGACTGATCGTATTCATTTCAATACCAGAGTCTTGCTGTGCATGTAAATGAAGTAACTCACACACACACACACACACACGTACACACACACACGTACACACACGTACACACACTGAAACTTTCCATCTTATACTGACGATTGTGATGTGTCATGATGGTCACAGTGTTAATGCTGTGTGAGCCTCTCTCTGCTTTTAAAAACTCATTTGACCGTCTGCATTCAGGGCTTTACGTTAATGTACATGTAAATGTTACTGTGTTCCTGTGTGTGTGTGTGTGTGTGTGTGTGTGTGTGTGGATCGGCACATTACGGAAGTACTCATTTTTGCAAGTAAAATGTGTTTCTTTCGTGGCTGTTTCAGTACTTTTGCATGATATACTTAATTTACTACAACTCACATGTACTTCACATTGCCAGCGTGTTTCTCTGTACATGTTCTCCCGCCTTCCAGGCAGCCACTGATTCTCATTAGCTCTGCTGTTGCTGATAAACAACCATTTGCACGCACTTGAAACATGCTTAAGGTTGGTCATTCATTACAGTAAACAGCATGCCTGGTAATGCATTGATGCATTGCAGATTAGGTTGGAAAAAAACCCTGCATTGCATTAAGGGACAACAATAGATGAAAGCAGAAAAGATCCAGTTCACCACCTGTGTTTACAGACATGAAGTGACATACTAGCTGCCTTGACTGTGGAAAAACACTTACAAAGAAAACAACAGTGATGTAAACTGCATGTGAGCTGTGAGTAGAGTATGCAAAAACATTGACACCGTATGGTCCGTGAAGTGCTAGAACCTGGATATGTGCGTGCCACTGCTGTGATCTGGAAATTCGACCATAACAAACCACTAAAGGTTGCACAAAGGTCACTTTTACACCGGCAGAAACAGAGAAACAACTTTGTAATCTCACTCCAACATTTATTTATTCCCTGTATGTCTAACTCTTTGATGTGTAGCATCATGAATATCTCACTCATACACACTGACAGACTTTAGAGGGATAAACCTGTGGCTTTAAGTGGGTGTGTGCGTGAGACTGCGTGTGTGTGTGTGTAAGCGAGAGAGTGAGCGAGCAAGTGTGTCTGTGTTGAGCAGTGGTGTTTGTGAGGTGTGAGGAATAATTATCTCTACACCAAATTGATGTTTGAATGTAAAGATGTATCATAATTAGCTGTTTCTGACCCGGAGTATTATTTTTATGAGTATTTTCTATGTGTTTATATGAACTGTTGATTCTGACGTTTTAGTCAGATGTGCTTATTTAAATAAATAAAAATATTGCACAGCTTTTTGTCGTCATGGTCTTTTTTAATCTTTGAAGTTTTTAATCTGTTGTATTGTTAGACTTTGAGTTCATATCTTTAAAAAAAAATGAAAATATTCAATCAATATATACTGTGTAGAAAAAGTGTTATATGTTGCAGAAATTGTATTTCCCATGACAACATTTTTTGGTACAGTAGTTTTGGCAGAAAAAAAAGTTTACAATTAACACAAATTTATAGACACAACAGAGGGATTATTTTAACGTACACTCTTGACCATCAACACAGGAGTTTTACAAAGAACATGAATTAATCACCTCAAGGTCTCATGGTAGTCATCACTTGAGACTGCTCTGTTGTCATAGCGACAGCTCAGTCTTATAAAATGATGGTAATGTGAAGTTAAGATATCCTGTATGTTATGATCAACTGAAGAAGCTTATTTGTGGCTATTGAGTTAAGGTACAACTGTGTCAAACTGTATTTTGAAATGACATGAAGCTGGACTGAATTTATCAACATAGTAGGATAGATACAACTTCATATTTTATTGTTTGTATCTCTTTCCAAAATAACAGCCTGTACGTAGAGCTTGACATTATGGTACTGGAGAATGTGTTGAATAACTCTTAGGTAACTATTACCTCACAACTCTCGTTGTTACACTGTGGTTATAAGAGGATTTGCTTAAAATGTTCATTCATCTTGAGCTTTGTGTCTCTTCTGTGTAGCGGTCAGTGTTTTCTGGCTGTTTGTACTGAGTACAGGAAATGAAGAGAAGGCATCTATCAAGACAGAACATGTTCTCTGAGCACATTTCCTCCTTTGTGGATGAAGTTTTTTACATGAACTCTGGGCCACTGAAATTGGTTTCCTGTAGGTTGATGTATAACCATTGCTTAAGTAACACTTGGCTCACCACTGCTTTTGAATACTTTGGATACTATGCAGTGGCAAAGTTGACATAAACACATGCCTATACTACCCTACCTAACTGATGCCACTTTAACATACATTACTTACAGTAGGCTATATTGATAGTGCTATTTCTACTTTTTAGCTTCATGTGTAGTGATCAAAAAGAAAGATTAATAACACAAGAGGAATCAAATTTGCAAAACATATAAAATACAATAACGAGAAGCAGAGCTGATTAAATGAGAGAACATGATTTTATAGTTGTACAGTATCAGCAGACACATACACACAGCTGGAGTGTTCAAGAGAAAAACATCAATCCATTCTTCATCTTCAAATTTGACACAGATGTTCACTGGGACTCAAACTAGATAAGATTTTAGTGGGCAAAAGTCAAAGTCGCAGTGACCTTACAAAAGATGTTTTTAGCTATAACTCCATACAGACCTAACACAGATATTAGCCAACAGCATTAACTCGATCGAACAAATTTTAGTGTGTCTCTTTTTTTACTCATGAGGAAGTATTCTTTACGTGCTTCAGTGATTCTGTCCTTTGTGGGTACAGTTGTTTACATAATGTATACAACAGTTCTGGTCCATTTACACTGGTTTCCTGTAAGGTCTCTTATAAAGCTCCTGTGAAGAAGAGACGACACAAAGAGGCATAACGACACTTTGATTTTTTTTTTTTTATATTTTGTGAACCACCAATGGAACGTCAATCCCTTTATCTTGGTGAAGAGTGTTTACTATGGATCAACAGTATTCTTGTCGTCATCAGCCTTGCTGCAAACATCTTCTATGCATGTTGCCTGATCTTCCCATTGCCCAGCAGACAAAGACTCAAGCAGCCCTTGAAGACACTTCTGGGATATCTTGTCTGGTGCTCTATTATGTATTGTGTTTCTTTGCCTTTATTATATTGTCTGTTACCTGCAGCAGCAATCTTAAAAATGCTATTGTGGGTGTTTGTGCTGTTCTTTACGTATTGTAGCATGACGAGTTATGTTTGGCTGAACCTCTTCTACTGCTTGCAGATTGTCCCTCACAAGCGAGCTGTTTTAGTCTGGCTAACGAGGAACATCAGGCCTGTTATCTATGTGGGTTTGATTTTTGATGGGACACTTATTTTGTTGGATGGCATCGTGAATATTATAGCCGAAGACTTTACTTACATTAATGGTACCGAGTATGTCTTCCATGACCTACATATTTCAAGTCTAGTTTCTTGCGTCTTCACCAAAGTGCATATTTTGATGTGTCTGTGTGTCATGACAGTTTCCAGCTTTTGCACAGCGCACTACTTATTGAGACACATGAGGAACATGGTGCAAAGTGGAAGAAGCTTCCGTACGCCGAGGATTAAAAGTCAAATGAGAGTCACCATCACTGGGATCTCGCAAGGAGTGCTCTACGTCTTCTATGGCATCTTCTATTTCATAGATACATTCACCTTAATGTTGTCCCCGGACTTTTACTTCACATACAAAGAGTACGTCACTGTCACCTCAATTTACATATTTGGCACCACGGTCAACCTGGGTATTGGTCAGGCTTTGTTCAGAAAAAGAGCAGCTGATGTTTGGATGGCTTTTAAAACACTGGGTGTTGTTGCCACGGTGACAAATGATATGAAAATGCACACCAGTCAGGTGACGTCAGACGAAATCGTTACCGTGACTGTTAATGGTCAAATGACATTGTGATTATTTGGTGTAGGTTTGCCTGTATCAAGTGTTATGGTTATAGCAGATTTAGAAAAATACATATCCCTGTTTCGTCCAGTGGTAAAACATTAGCAGAGCAGGTTGACTTCATAATGGGGACATAACAGACTGCGTGAATGCATGTTGGAAAAGATGATAGACAATTTAAGAAATGAGAAAATGTAACTACTTTTTATTGTACAGTGCTTCTGATTGGACAGTTTTCTGTGTTAACTGTGTGTCTCTAAAACTGAGGTAGACCCCCGACAACACACAAAGTCGGGATGATGTGTGGGTTTTGAAGTGGACATTCTTGATGCAATATGATGAAGACTTAAGATGAAGACTTCCCTAATTCTATAAAAGTACAATTTTAAATCAATGGAGTGCCTCTGAAAGCAACCATGTATTTTTCAATCAGTGTATACAAACTTCTATGTGATTTCACACTGAAACGATTTATTTTCATATTTTGATTTGCATGTAATGCAAATGCCTTGACCTGAACCCGACAAGTTCTCTCTCCCTATCAAGAGATCGATAGGGAGAGAGAACTCTGGAACTGACACAAACAAAATGAAGCTGGATAAAAATGGATTTTCAGCACATCTCCTAGAAACATACAGCTGAATCAGGTCCTTCTCAGATCAGCAGCAGCAGACTTCAGTGGGAAAAGAATGGGAGCGACACTGCGCTTAATCTGCAATCCTGAAAAGTGCAAACAGACCAACATTTCAGCACCACTGTGTCTTCTTCCAAAAGGAAGATGAGAATGGACTTAACCTGAGATCTACATGATCCACAGCACATCGCTTGTTGAGAGAATTTTTGTTGCTGTCATGGTTTTGATTGTCTTATTTTAACTTGAATATTTTTTGATGGTTTCCATCACAATAGCACAATGTATCATGACATGATATACTGATTATAATTGCATGGTTTTGTAACTAGATTCAAGCTGTTTTTATGTTGGCACAGCTCAGAATATGTGAATATATGAAGAAGTTGTAGTTGTAGTCGACAAAATGCTGTGCACAAATAAACACTTGCCCAGTGCCCAGGTCATGTGCTTATATTTGTTACCAAAAAAATGAAAAGAAGAAGAAGAAGGTAAGTGAGTGACGATTTTTATTTTTATTTTTATTTTTATTTTTTATTTTTTATTTTTTTCAAACACGATCCGACCGGACACGCAGGTTAGGGTCCGGTTTGCTTCACATTACATCACCTTATAACATACCCACGTCTGCACACACACACACACACCAAACCTGGCCTTAACCAGCATGACTGGAAATGGGCCCGATCATGTTTCCCACCCCCCGGCCGGGTCCTGACTCGTTCCACTAATGTCCATATGTCTTCTACTCAGTATTTGTAGTTCAGATTTTGTTCGTGCTACATACTCAATAGAACTGAACATAAAATCCCCCCCCTTTGTCTACCTTTTTTATTATACCGGTCATATGTACAGACTGCAGACTCAGGCACCAAACTCAGATTATTCACTTGATCTTGGTTCTTTATCCTCACATGATCCTGCTTGGGTTTGACTTTTCAGTCTGTTTTCATGCTTCCACTTAAAAACTGAATTCTACACAGAATCACAGGAAATCCTGCAAAGAAAATGAATAAATAAATAAAAAAGTGGACAGTAATATGATTTATTTTTACTTTCTAATTTGCATGTTACGCAAATACCTCATATTTGTTTCACTGCGCGAGTTACAGTGCCTCACTTACACCACCGCTACAAGGACAGAAGATATGAAAATGGAAACAACAAGCAAACTGGTGATGGACACTTACACATGTGTCCTAATCAATGGGCTTCCTTTTTTTATCAACCTCGTGATGAATTTATTTTACATCTTCTGCATGTTCTGTCCACCATATATGGAAAGGATCAAGCAACCCCTGATGTTTCTCCTGTGGTCCTTGATTGGCTGTACAATTACTTTCTTGGTGTCGATCATGGTGAGCCTCTATTTTGAACACCAACCTTTGAACTCTAAGAAAGTCCTAGTCTCATTATGGGTGTCAGATTCCACTTTTACCATTAGCATGACCTCCTCTGTCTGGCTGAGCCTCTTTTACTACACCCAGATTGTGCCTGCATCGCAAGCACTCTTTGTCTGGATTAAGAGGAATATCAAACCCATCATCTACTGCGTTTGCCTTCTTGAGAGAATATTCTGCTTGTTTCAGTTTATTTTCATGTTCTTAAACGATGTCTTTTTCAGTGACTTTGAATTCAGCAACAATGTCACAATGGATCATGCCATTCTCATGCATGCAGGACATCTAAGGACATGGCTGAGTGAGACTGAGGTTTTCATACTTCATATGTACTTCTTTATCTGTCTTGGTGTTATGGTGATGTCCAATGGTTCTATTGTAGTCTACCTGTCAAGACACCTGAGGCGCATGGCAGCACATGGACATCCCCTCTCCTGTCCCCAGTTCAGGGGCCAGGTGAGAGTTGCTGTCATAGGCAGCCTGCATACAGTCCTCTATGTGTTCTGTGCAGCGTTCAACTTTCTTTTCGTACACTTTCCCTCCTTGTCTGGCGATCCGAACATCCTTTTTACTGTCATCAACTTGTACATGTTAGGCATAACACTTAGTCTGGGGGCAGGTGTGACTGTATTCAGGCAAAGAGGAGCAGACATCTGGACCAGAGTAACTCAGTGGTGCAAAAAAACACAACAACGGCAACAAGTAGGATGAAGCTCAAACCTCAACACCTGGAGTTTGATGGGATAAAATCTACATTAATCCGTTCTGACCTGTTAAACGTCTAAGCCTGTAGCCCACCAGTATTTCAAATCATGGAATTTCTGGGTATATTGACCGGGTATATGTACCGGGCATTTTCAAAAGTCATTGTCATGTATTTGTCATGTAAAAGTGTAAAAGTCATGTATTTGTGACTACTTTGTGGAAGTGTCAAATGTAAGTGTGAAATGTAGGTCCTGTACAGCTCTGATGTAAGTTATACAAGAATGTATGTCTTTATGTTATACACAGTCACAAGCCTTCTCAAAAAACAAAAAATATTGTAGGGTAATATTGTACCTAATATTGTTACTGAAAAAAGGCATAAAATATGATGCATTGTTAGATGTAGCTGCCTGGTCATAGTGCCTCGAAGAGTAAATATGCTACTGAAAGATTTGTTTTTTCATGTTTTGACACTGTAGGGGATCTTTCTGTATGAGGTGTTACTTCTTTTGATACACTTAATGCATTTTGCTGATAATACTTTCGATTAGGTTACATTCTCAATTCAGGAGTTGCAGATTATTCCAGAGCTGCTTCCTTTAAGAAAAGGAAATTATTTAAAAAAATTAAATGATTGCTGCTTCTGCATAGGCAAACATTAATAAAACCAATTGCTAAAAAAAAACATATTTTAGTAATATACATTTTGTTTTGTTATTTTTTCTTCCCTGTCACATCAGACTACACTTCTGTCAGAGCCACTAAAATTCAAGTAGCCTAATGACCTTGTCTAACAGATCAATATCACGTACTAAAGATCTGATGATTACACCTAATTACTTAATTATTTTTAAGGTAAGGATATATATTCATAAGAATGGCTGGCTAGATTAACTGGTTTAACTGCAAAACATGTATTTAATAAAAACAAGAAAACACATCACAATAATGGGATCTACACTGTGTAGCTGATTTAGAAGCACATCAATTATGATATGGTAGAAAAATCAATTCATATTCATATCTGTAATTCTAAGATGTTGTAATTACAATGATCGTCGAATAACAAAACTTACATATCGTAATTTTGAATTATTTTTTAGTATGAGATTAAGTCGTCATTAAAAACATATTGTTTTTTATCGAAAAATACTTAAATACAGATCACGTTAATTGTGACTTATTTTTTGTTTTTATTCGTGAGAAATTACAAAATTGCAAACTTTTTTTTTTCTCAACGTAAAAAAAGAAAATTAGATTTTTGGTTAGGAAGGGTGGTTTTCATTTTTACTCGGAGTGCTCCCAAATCTGAGGTTCTGCAGCGGTATTGAAGGCATCATGAGTGAGGTCCAGCCCTCCTCGCTCGGATGTGTTTGGTCCTCTCTCCCTCTCACTCGGCGTTGGCGAGAGGCGGAGGAGAAGGAGGAGGCGGAGGACGGTGTCGTTTGCGGCGGAGGAAAACTATCGATATTCCGGGCTAAACAAGTGTCCCCGTCGGGCTGCCTCACAAAACAGACGGGATTGATGCCACGAATCGGTAAAGACCAGCAAAGGAAATGACAAAATGTGTCATACTGAGACGTAAATTTTGCTGGAATAGGCGATGTCAAATCAACGGTTTACCTCCCGGTCAGGTGAGTGTAACGAACACCCTCTTCAAAAACACCGTGGAGCACAGAGACGTTAACGGCCGTTATGAGACTTCGCTAGCTGCTGCAGTGACAGTGATAGAAGTGTGAAAGCTACATCCTCGTTAAATGTACACTACCGCACGCTTGACCCGTGGTGAACAGTAACCAGTCACTGCGGAAAACATGTTATTACCTGGTTCTCTGCGTATGAACTTACCGCTGTTGTTCGGGTGCCTCAACGTTTCACTCTCCTTCAGAGCTGTTTCATTAATGTGCGAGCGGCGGCGGTTAGTTCATTAGCTAAACGGTTAGTTTAGGAGCCTAATGGTTACAGTTGTAAAAGTGAGGTGGAAAACAGAGGTTACCTCAAACGAACTAACTGTGTAGCGGGAAAATGATTTGGCTGATAAATGACATGACATGGATAATTCGTTAACTTGCTTGATAGGTGCTCCTAATAACACCGTCATTAAAGATACTCTCTGTTATACTCTCAGTTTTGATACCAGCGAATATGACTGATTTCTCATCAGTTTTACGTAATCATAGGGTAATCCTAGAATAAGATTATTTTTCCTATCTGTGCACATATGTTGCTGGAAAATGTGGTAGAATTACAGTTGTGTTTTGGGGCTTGTTGTGCATAACAAGGGGAATTTACCTGTGCGTTTTCCTCACTCTCAGATCATTTAAGGTGCTGTTTGTGATTTCTATCGCCTTGGATATCTAGACCATCAGTTGTCGACAAAAAGGGGGTATGGCCCCAGCCCTGACCAAAGTCCTGAAGGATGGCCACGGCATCCACCTGTCCTCACCTCCTTCCTCTGTTCGAGTGGACTCAAATGGGAGAGCCGTGTGCAGCGCAGAGCCGGAGCCTCACATGAGATCCGTGGGAGACGGTGACCCCCAGATGTGGTTGAACCTTTCCTTGTATCCCTCACTGGACTCCTGCCTGCCCGTGAGCCCCCTGGATGTGCCCGCCAACCTTTTGCTATCCCCATGTCTTCAGGCCTCTGCCAGCCAGTGTGAGGCGGTACCCCTCCCCAGCCCCGCCTCCCTCCTCAGCTTCCTGTCCTTCAACAAAAGCCTGAACGATTCTCATCAGGTGGTCCCCGTCTTACCAGGTGTACCAGACATGTTTTTAGGCCCTGTCCCTGAGCACAATAGCCAAGAGGCTTGTCTGCTGCATGGCTGCAGTGCTGCTCCTGAATGTGGGCCAGATGGTGGTGATGTGCATCGCTCCCCTTTTACCCTTACCAGTGTTTCTCCTTCAGATTCCCTTGGGAAGATAAAGTTCCAGAGCCACACTCCTTTCTTTGCAGCCCCACCTACACTGATACAGGAAAAAACAGATGGTCTCGGCTGTTCTCTTCCACTTTCAATGCAGTCTTGGGGCGGCAGGGTGAACGTTGACCAGCAGGCATCTCGAGCTGTGCTGGAGGAGGCTGTGAAGGAGCAGCTCTCCAGGCAGGCAGGGCTTCACAGCCGGGCCTGGACGCTACAGAAGAGACTGCAGGCCCTGCTAGGAGAACATGCCGTGTTACATTGCAGCAAGCAACTGGAGGGGCTGAAAAGGCACTGTCAACTCGGAGATGTGTCTCATGACAGCCTGGACTTTACATATCCGGGTATGCTACCTCCGCAGGTGTGCAGTAAACCTTTTTTCGAGTCGTCCACGGCTTCATCCTCATTCGGAGAGCTCACACAGTTTAGTCAATGCAGCCAGGAGGTGTTGAGGGGCCTGCAGAAGGCCTTGGACTCTGAGGCCACAGCCAGCAGCAGCTCTGATGAGGAGATAGAGGAGGAGGAGGAAAAGAATCATGGAAAAACCAAGACTTCACATGTGTGAGTATCCAGCAAGTAGAAGCAGTTCATGTTAATCCTTATGTCTGCACAAATTCCCACAATGGTCATGAACACTACAGTTCTAAATGACTAAGTGTGGCTTTTAAAGCTACAGACATTTATTGCATCGTTTATTAGATCTGACTGATGTCATGTCATTTGTTTGATGACTGGGACTAATATGAAAACAAACAACTTTTTAAATGAATTATAGGCGTTCTTATCACAGTATGAAGTAAGATATGAAGGGACGTGTTGTTTGTGCGAGCAGCTCTCCACAAATGGTTTCTTTTGTTGGAGGAAATTGAACTGTGGTTCTTCCATTTACCTATGTGTATTCTAAAGAACCGCAGTGTGTTTATGGCTGTCAAGGCTGTTTATAACAGTTAGATAAACCAACTGGAGAAGAGAGACTTCAAAAATCCCCCTGAACCGTGGATTTTGCATATCACGTTTAGGTGAATCAAGTCATTCCACATAAATATGTGGAAATATAAAGGGAATTTGCTCATGCCAGAGTGAAAGTACTAACACAAGCTCAGAGGCATTTGTAAAATTCACTTCCAAATGATTTGTTATTCTGTTCCTGGATTGGATTTTCAGATCCAGCTGAGGTTCATGCCAGAGCCATTGGCCTTGTTTTAACGCTGACAAATGAAGACCTTTCAGTTTGGGACAATGAATTTATCACAAACTACACCAAAAGAGTTACAAAAATGATTTTACAATCACGGTTACATCTGTTGGACGTTATAGTCGTTGAAATCGATCACGCTCGCGTGTCATTAGTCATACGCAGATGTCAAGGGTGACGCAACAGCGCTTATTTCAGGATGACAGAATACGTTTCGGAAAGTCAGCTGCTGCAGTGAATGGTCCACTGTGCCTCCGCGCCGTTAGACGCATATTTTTCTTGGCCCTCGGCAAAGTTTACAGTGTGGTCGTCATAAGTACGAGTTTTGTCCTCCCAGCTCCAGAGAGTGTTATGACACTTTTTAGCCATGCTCACGCACACATAGTTTTCTCTCTCCGTGCTGCAGTCATAACAGATTTAACAGACTAGCCAAGCTCGCTTTTACCCACGGGGTAGGAAATAAACACAGACATGCCAGAAAGCTTTGCAACATGCCAGCCATTCTGTGCCATCGTGGCTCAGCTCCTGCTCTTTCTAGTGAAAAATACTTCAGAGGTTCGTGTGTGTGTATATGTGCGGGTTGGTTGGTTGGTTGGGTGGTGCTGCTGCTGTACTTGTGTCCTTGGGCCAAGTGGAGTTGTACGACCCATGAAGGAAAAAGAAAAAAGAGCAGAATCTCATCGCAGTGACAGCTTCGTATTTAAAGTGACATTCTTGTGTGCTGTGACATTGTAAATCTCTCAGTGTTTATTTTTTTGTGCTTTGCTATGAGATAGTGTCAAGCTGAAGAAGAAACAGCACATATCCCACTGAAAGACATTATAATAACCAGACCTTTATACGTACTGCATTGGTTAAGGTTCTTTGCTCTGGTTATTACTGTGGCAGATGTGCAAAAGTTGATATGTTGGGAACACTGCAGGATTACAAAGAGGGCAGGAGAACAGTTGGGCAAAAGCTAATGTCATGTGAAAGCGTGATGCAACTACAACAACAAAAATGATTTTTGCACAAAGTAAATGTGAGAACATGTTTTATAGTTGTTTTTTTACAACCGAAAAGGACACTTTGGGAACAACAACTTTATTCGGAAAGAACAAGAGATTCTCTTGAGAGACATTTTTGCAATTCTTTTGACCAGATGGTCTGTTAGATTTGTTCTAGAGTCAATACGTTACCGAGTTAATACAACTCCTAAGTCAGGAATGTGGAGGCAACAGTGTGTCATCACTGTTCAGCCCATTTTCATTCAAGCTACATCTAGTCGAGCTGTGGTGTCTTTAATTTACTCACTAAGATAGAGTTATCCGAGGCTTCTGTTCTTTTTCCTGAATCGTTGCAATAAACAAACCTAAAAAAATGTTTTCATTTGGTCTTACAAGTGGAAGGAAAAATGGGTGCTTTAACTGTTTTTTATATGGCCACCTTCACTCTGGAAGCGTCAGCTCGCCTTTTGTCAGAGTCCATTCTCCTCCTCTGGTGGAACAATGAGCTGTGCTTCATCAGTAAACCTCCCCTGAGGAGTTTTTATGGCAGGTTCCTCCTTGATCAGGATACCCCCCCGCGCTGGAGAGACGGGACAGGTCGTTGCCCTCCCTCAGGGAATGTGGAAACAGTTGACCTTTAACATTCAAAGTTTGTACTTGTAAAGAAAGACATGGTTTGACTTCAATTTGAAAATGAATCCTGTGTCCACTGTGCTCACTTTCTGCTCTGACAGCAGTCTGCCACACCTACGGTTTTCAGTCATTTTCAGTTTTCAGCAGGTTTAAATATACTGTATAGAAGTCTTTTTAAAGGATAAACGTTGGAAAGTTTAACTGCAGGACACACCCAAAAACCCTAATTCCTCTACAAGAGCCAAGAAACACTGTTCAAAGGGGGGAATTCGTCAGCCCAGCACTACTTGCTTGGGCTGGCCTTTGATTCAAGCAGGATTTGGTCGAGAAAACCCACTTTCTCTGTGTGGAGGGTAGCCAATGGGTTGCTACACTCCACGTTTTATTTGCTGATGTCAATATTTTCATGATAAGTAGTTTGTGAACTTGCAACTAACGGGTATAAAGCAGACTTTCCTGGTCTCTCCTCTCCAGTCCTCTCCTTCTAACTCGCTTAATGCTTGGCAAATATTCCTGGAATTTTCTCATTATACAGTTGGAAAGAGCTGCAGGGCAGCCAGGTCTGGTCATTGTCTATGGAGGCAAGACAGAGCCTACTCCTTGGATATCAGCTTAGAGTTGAGTGAAACTCAGTTGAAAGGCAGTTATTAACCAGTTACAGGCATCACTTTGAAATCAGCAGCACCACAAACTCGGTGTACTCGTGATTGGGCAAAACAACAATATTTTGGATATTTGATGTAACAGGCCAACATGAAATTAGCCATCCCAGAATAATAAACCTTATGGTAAAATCTGTGTGCAGCTGCTTGCTGACTGGACTAACCTTTCTCTGTCCTGTATCAGTGTTTGAAGTCCCTCCCTGTCCTAGGCAAGGTCCAAGAGCACTGCCATAGCAACTATTGCCCTGCTGAAGTCAGCCAACCACACACACACACACACACACAGAGAACATAAATGCTAACTGAACAGGCTAGTGCCATGGAAACATACTATAGCCACACACAACTCAACTGCGTTTTATTCTGTGGCCTAGATAAGCTTTTGTGCTTAAAAATTCAGCCCCCCCC
>OMNW01014721.1:15573-38436 GCA_900303245.1 Selene dorsalis
ACATGACTGTGTAAAATAGGTCATATGTTGACAGGGCAGTACAAATGTGTAAACTCACAAATGCTTTCCTACCCTCAGATTTTGCAGTTTTCACGACAAAGTTCTAAGGACTTGGAATTCTCTTCTTCTGATTATAGACTAGGGTGTAAAAGCTTTGACAAAAACAATTAAGATATACCATAATAGTATTATATGGGTAACTGTCGTTCTCTCATCTTCCACGCTACCCCTCCTGGCAGCAGCAGCAGCAGCTGTGAAAGTCGATGGCTAGAAGAGCGAGCGGAGCTGGGCAGCAGATGGAGCTGGTTGCAGCTGCGTCTGGCTGAGCTGGAGGGGAGGATACAACAACTGGTGGAGCTCCACAAGCACATCCGTTCTTCCAAAGTAACACAATACTCCTCTGTATCCACCTCAGTAAAGGGCACTTGACATAATGAACCAACTGGCACACATATAAAGGGCAGTTGCATAGTTTTCCTGTCATGTGTTAATACATTAGATCTGTTTTGTGTCTAGATAACGTGTCTAATAGAGTGGTTAGTTTAAAGTCTTATTTTAAAACTCGATCCATTCATGGACTACTAGTGCTAAGAAACAGTGGTCATTTTCAATAAGAATGCTCTGTTGTATAAATGATTAAGATACACTTCATGAATCTCTATCTTAAAATGATAATCCTTCCATGAAATGTAATTCACAGCAAAATCCAAATATCAGAAATAGTCCATTAATTTGAATAAAAACAGACCACTTCCCCAAGTGGCTGAGTTTTGACGCAAGTAATCTCTGTGTATTTCATCATTAAGGGTGGAGTGGTGCTTGCAGAGTCCCAGCCTCTGACAGACAGGCAGATTCAGCAGACCCTGCTGAGGGAAATGGCCGGTCTGTCCAGCACGGCCTCCGATGCCGACACTGAGCCCTGCAGCCCCACGCACCTTCTGTACAGCATTGAGAGACAGGTAGGAGGGAGTAGCTTATATATCTTTATTGGAGTGTGAGTGAGAAAGATTGGAGAAATGATTCAAGCTACACATACTGTTTGACCTGTATGTTATTGTGCTAAATTGACGACTGTTAATGGGATGCATGAATTTCAGTTCAGAGAGAGAGAGATCTTATTCATCCTTAGAGCTGTTTTGACTTTCTTAATGGTATTGTAATTCTTCACTGAAGTCTCAGTCTGTCACTGAAATGTACTATCTGGGGTCGTGTCTTCATTACAGAGTGCCCAGCTTAGCCAGATCGTCAACAGTCTGATGCCTCCTCTTTTTTCTCCGCTCTCAAAACAAGCGCAAAACTGTAAAGTCAAGTCAACCTTAAAAAGGTAGAGGACACACACCCAGCGGGAGTATATATACATATATTTACATAATCACTGACTTTCATGAGTTGCGAATTAAGGATACAATCACAGGTTCAAGCGAGTAATAGCATTTTTTTTTTAGCTCAGGCTATAAGGTGACCTTACTTTATATCAAGGGGGAGACCTTCCTGTTTGTAGTATAAACCAACGTCTTTCCTTCTCGCTGCTTTTTAACTCTCTGTGGCTGCCTGTGAAGATAAAAGCCAGGTACTACATAAAAGTCATTCTGCTTGTTTATGCATGTACAGCAACAGGGAGTTATAAGTAGGTGTTATTTGTCTCTGGTTGTTATTCCTTAATTGGATCTAAGGGACAAAGACCTCCAAAATGTTAGATTCTTGCTTGTGATCTTCACATGAATCATGTCCGTCACATTTACATGACATCATCTGATCTGATCTCGTCCCTGCAGTGGTCAGAGAGGAGGTGGTTTCTTTACGCCCGGGAGCTCTAAGAGGAGAAGACTGGCCACTACGAGCCTCTTCAAGGCTGATGTGTCATGTGTTTGTGCCAGAACTCGACCTTTAGTCACCTACCAAAAGCCCAGACTGTTTGTTTTCAACAACAACAACCCCAGCAGTCCTCCGGTAGGTCACTTGCATTCTTTGTAACTGTCCGTATGCACACAATATAACTATCATAGCACACATGCACATTCTCTATAAGTGGAATAGCCAGAGGACACATGTGCACATCCACTTAGCCAATAAAGGTCTGTCCCTGAGGATGCAGAAAGTCAAGCTAGTGTTGTTATTTACTGAATCTCTTTTTATTGGTCTATGGCCTTAATAAGATAGAATTATTTATTGATGCATAGAATCCATGGCTGCCCATGTTTTTAGTTTTGTTAAAAGGATAGTTCAGTTTTTTTTAACTGGGGTTGTATGAGGTACAAATGGCCCCACTTCACCCATCGATGCTAAATATGCTTTAAATTTTGGGTATGGCCAACAATTCTTTCCATATGGGCTTAATATTGAACAAGACCAGAATTTCGATAATGGTTTTCCTCAGAGGACACAGTCTCTATTGTTTCTTGGGTCTTTTCCACAGGAATAATGAAGAACCTGATTATATTTTCCAACAAAGCTCACTCCATAACACTGAACATGAGATCTGTCATTGCACTTCACAGAAATTCTCCCAAACCCACTTAACTTCTTCTCCCATTTTTACCACACTTAAAGGGTCACATTCAGTGTGTGGGTTTTATGGCCAGTTTCAAAATGGATGCACTATGAGCCCTAGAGAAGCCTGTCCCCTGATCCTTACACATTCTTTCTATGTCGTTGTTATTATCATTTTTGTCCTGCTCAGTGCCTCTGATGTAAGTCTACTGTTATTTATAGATTCATACATATCCCTGCAGTGTTAGTTTCTGTATACAAATAAAGCAGTTACATTTGAATGTTTCCCCTCTAGTTGGAAGATGAGTACAGTACCATTTGAGAGTATTGACACTTCAGTCTTTCAAATCTATTTTGGATTCCCTAATGAAGGTTGAGAAGCTGATGACTATATGTAAAGGCTGTGAAATGTAATCATAGATGTAATTAATTAAAAATTGCTCACTTGTTCTGGACAAATGAGTTGTTGTAGTGGCTCTTTATCACGTGTCAGTGGTGGAACGCCATATCACTTAAGTAGTTCCCCAAATTAAATTGGAATTAATGTTTAAAGCCCCACACCTGCTTTTAATTAAACAATATTATCTCTTGGATTTGATTCAAATAAAGAAATCAAATGCCTGGGATTACTTTAGAGCTCCAGCCTTTATTTAGCCATGGGACATTTTAGTAGCTATCTTCCCACTGCCAATAAACACACTATATGGTTCTGTTTATTTTTTTGGTTATCTTTATTGAAAGCTGCAGTAATAGATATTTAAAGGGATAGCTCAGTTTAGTTTTTTTGTTTCGCCTGCCTGCGTGGAGGAATACCCAAACAGCTGATAGACTAATAGCTCCAGTGCAATCTCGGAGCCTGCCTGTGTAGAGGAATACTGAGTTCCAGATAAACAGATTTTTTTTATGACCAGTTGATGCATTGTAAATTTTTACTTTGTATCGTACTCTTGAACTGGTGTATTATTTTACAATGGGAATTCAGCACAATGCACCAGTACTTCTCAGTACTAAGTATAAGATATTATACTTAGTGGCCATTTGTGCCTCATACAAACCCACTTCAAAAAAACTGAACTATCCCTTTAAGATAAACAGTGGATCATTTAACTGTAATGTAAAAGTGTAAAACCTCAACTAATAAAACTAACTGTGTAATCCAAACATTTCACAGAACATCCAGCTATCTAAATCTAATAAACTCACGGGCACCAACTAGCAGGCACATAAAGTTATCAGTTAGCTGATGAGTGTGATGTTTGAGTATTTAGCAGCTACACAGAGGTAAAGGAAGGTGGCCAAAAGAACCACTACAAATGAATGGTCCTGTTTCTCTGTGCCTGTTGGACATGGAATGCTTGACTGATTCCTAACATGGTTTGTTGTGTTTACACAACCTCCCGGTGGCCACAAAAGTCATGAGTGCAGCTTTCAGGTTGTGCAGTTTATATCTGTATTGAACATGTTACTACTGTCACTGGGTCTGTCTGTGGCACAACAGACAACACAAATCTGTTTGTTTCTGTATGGAAACATAGAAATCCTGATTTTCAGTGACAAGTGAACACTATTCTTCTGGATGGCATAAAACCCACAGCAATTATAAGAAGCAGTGCCAAGCCATCATATTATTGCCAGATTACAAAGAAAGTCTTTAATAACTTAATTGCTTTAATCAGAGTGTTCAAATAGAGAACAGCTACCGTTAAACTTCATGACTCATATACCAAGAAAAAAAAGA
Organism: Selene dorsalis; assembly: GCA_900303245.1. NCBI lineage: Eukaryota > Metazoa > Chordata > Actinopteri > Carangiformes > Carangidae > Selene > Selene dorsalis. The sequence goes on from OMNW01014721.1 coordinate 19,802, forward strand.
GAGCCAACTTAATACTGTAGTTGGAGTTACTGTCCTGACTATGCTCTTTTTACCTTTTATGTTGTTAATAATTTTCTCTCTCTTTTCTTGTGTTACAGGACTTGGGGAAATCCACATCGACCCTCACCTCTTCTGTCTTGTCATCTTTCTGTTCATGTTGCTCCTCTTGTAACTGCAGCTCTGCTTCAGCCCCATCCACCAAGAAGCACAGCTCCACACCTCACCCTGTGTTGTCTCCTTCATCTGGTAGGTGAAAGATTAGTGCAGCATAATGAAAAGGCTTTTTTTGTGTTCTTTTGTAAAAGAAACGTGGAAAAGAGTAATTTAGCTAGTTGAAATGATCAATTTCTTGGCTTTCTCTTTGACATGGAAGACCACACACCAAGTTGCCTTACATACAGCTTTTCTGGAGAGCTGATGCACAGGTGTCTGGGAAAGAACAGCTGTGCATTTTGATGTATTGACTCAAGTGATACCGGTGTGTGGGTTTACATACAGACTGTAGAAAAAAATGTATATTAGTGATGTAACTTGCATTAGATATCACCCCTGACTGTGCTTGCATTTAGATTTTTGCTGAGTAACTGAGTGTCTTAATATTTCTTTCCTGAGTGCGTTGTATCATTTTGATGAATTTAACATTGTGTCTTTTCCACCCAGACACTCCTCGTTCCCACTACTTAGAGAGAGCCCTTGCCAGAGAGGAATGGTCCCAAAGGCCCTTGGTGATCAATGCCCAGTCGCCCACCCCATCACACTTCAACAGACGCAGCTCCACACCACTGCACAACAGTAATATTCCGTCCTTCATCAGAGGGATTTCATAGCCTCTCTTTAGCTAGTATTGCTCTCTATCTTGACTGACACTTATTGATCCAATATGTTTACATGCTGCTGGTGAGCAGGGTCAGAAACATGAGGGTAACCTGCTGTGTTGACGTCATAGTCAACGGATGAGACATTTCACAGGAGGATTACTAGAGCTAAAGACTGGTAGAATAGAATAGAATAGAATAGAATAGAATAGAATAGAATAGAATTACTTTATTCATCCCAAAGGGAAATTCATTTGTCTGTCAGCTCATCTACTATTTGCAGAAGAATTAAAAAGTAGACTATGTTGCCATGACTCACCTAACAGATAGCAGCTTTGCTGACTTTTGAGTCACCTGACTATGCTTTGGTGAGGTCTTCTGTCTGAAGTCAGTAAAGTCAACTGTATTTGCAGCACCTCCAGAGTTAAAACCTGTGGTGGTGGCAGTATATTATATATTACTGTGGCTACTGTGTATTAGTCATGGTAATTCCCATGTTATGTTATATGTTATATTATATATCCTATTATTGTATCACTACATGTACAATTACTTGATTTTTCTAACAAATTTGCCAACTATCATAATACGCTATTGATTTTGGACAAGTTTAGACAGTTATCCCTTTCGTTTGGATGTGATGAATAGAACCAATATCGCTGTGGTAAAATGGCTGGTTCAAAGCCTACTGCTGTGTCTGCTTGTTATCTCCCTGTGGACCGACATAATTGGTTGCTAGCATGTCAGATTTCCCACTGGGTCTGTATGAGGCTTCCAACTGAGCAGTAGATAGAAATTAAATCATTTGGCATTTCAACAATGTCAATATGTGTCTCTGTATATATTTGCCTAGCGCTAATGATCATTTGCCTCTGCAGCTGCACACTGATGGCAGCGATGACAATGTAGATTGATTCAGAATTTCCCCCGTTCATCCAAGCAGCGTCGAAAAAGCTTTTATGATGATTTTTTTCACCGTGTTAAATACCAAGTAAAGTCGAAAGTGAGACAAGAAATTATGTAGCATGGAAGGGAGGAGACACAGAGGAGGTCGATTGAAATGGATGAACACATCACTCACCCAGCACTCTGTTGATTTCCTGTCAGCATGAATGATCTTTTTCTCCTTTGTCAAGAGCAGAGGAAAAAGACTGTCAAGTAAACATCACCTAAAATAACAGCCTGGCACCTAGCAACAAAACTGTTATCGTTTCTGGTCATAGCAAAAATAGAGTTGGATTACATGAACGGTCAAAGCAGGCAGGAGATGTTGGCAAATAACAGGAGGGAGCATAAATGATGAAGTTAACTGACAAAGTTAATTTTTATTATTACTGCTTTTTGTACAGGTAGAGGGTGCAGGCCCCAATATTAATCATATACTGTATTGTCAGCAAGAAAGGTAGCTTTTAGGCCTCAGTTCATTTGTATCTGTCTTTTCTTCTATACCCCTCTCCTTTTCTCTTGATGAAATCTCTGTCTGTGTGTTTGTTCATCTGTAGCTTACAGTATGGACAAGCAGGATATTTATGAGTAAAGACTAAACAAAGGACAATGTATTTTTTAAAGCACCAGAACATTTTTTACATTTTTTACATTGTGTTATTTGCCACTCTCAAGTTTACACTGGCTCAGTATCTGCACTGTGATTTCTCTAAATAAAGCTGGCGGTGATCGGAAAACTGAGAGGCAACCACTTGCCAAAATAATAAGACTAATGGTTAAGGAGCTTAGCTTTTGTACACTTCAGTCAATCCCTGAAGAGCTGAAGTGTTGGTAGGAATAAAAGGACATTCCTGCAGCATATTAACTCAGTGTGTGTCTTTCTGTCTTTGCCATTATAGGTCAGAAATACAAGCAGCATGCAAGGCATCGTAAAAGCAGAGTTATGGGTCTGTCACCTATCAGGATGTCAGGCTCCGCTCGGTGTCAACACAGAAGAGCCAATCAGAGGAAAAGAAAGAGAAGATGCATCCACAGGCTAATAGAAGGTGAGTGTATGTGATATACACTACTACTAGAGGTTAGTGGTAGACTGAACTGATTATTGTGTTTATCAATATTGTACTCCCTCCCAAAAATTGAATACCTCTTATTATACATGGGGGTGTGTATGTGCAGATGAGGTAGATGAACTGTGCCAACTCAGTCAACTGGAGGAAAGTTCAGATGAAGTGCTGGAGGAGAGCTACACAAAAGTGTCACGCAAGCAGGCCTCTCAGGTAACAAACACAAACACAAATACACACCATGCCTTTTTCACTTCTATAGCATTTATGCAAATGGGCTGCTGGTAAATATACTTTGTTTGTGTATATACGGTCTGCATCATTTCCCACAGTGCTCCACTGCAAATATTTCCATTGCCAAGTGCTTTGTGACAAATAAATGACTTAACATTTACAAAAACAATATGTAGAGCTCTCTGTGTTTGCTGTCACCTGTTGCTTCTACCATAGTTGGCTCTCCCACAGCAGTACGTTGGCAGCTGTCCTCCTCATCCCTCTATCACTCTCGTCGTTAGCTACAGCTATCCCCTGCCGATCTTCTCTTGCTGACACAGCAGCACTGGTTGAAGCCTTGAAATATTCAAAACAAATTAATTGGATAGCTAATCACACTAGGTCGACTGTTCAGCTCTCCTTCGTGCATTTTGTGACATTTCTAGGCACTCACATATGCTAATACACACTGTTTTTTGGCTTCCTTACAAGGATGAGACATTTTGAGTTTTGTAAAATGTTCAATGCCCATCTGGGTTGACTGAGCAAACATTTTAAAAAGTGTAAAAGAATCAACACTACTCACTTACACGGGCAGTGGATACCAGCCATCTTCCCTGCAGGGAAAAGACAACAACAGTCTTTCTGCACATGATCATGTTTTGATTCTGGGTGTGGAGAGGAGGGGCTGTTCACAGCCAGCTCTGTTGTCATTGTGTTTGTGAGGGAGTGAGAGCAGTAAGAGTATTTTGCAACACATTTTACATATCTGTTACAAAGGTGGCATATGGCATGAAAGTTCACATTTGGGAGTTGTGCTGGCTGCTATATTAATCCAAATGTAAAATCTCTTACAGATTACAGTAGGTAGAAGTTTTAGTTTTAGTTTAGTACATTTTATTTGGGATCACAGCATCTAATTAGAAGAAATTATACACGTTCTTCAAATTAAACACGCTCTTACAACATAAACACTGTGTAACGTAGATCCGCATGCATCACTTGAAATGTGTTTGTATTAAAAGAGAAGAAGCAGTTCAATCTATAGAAAACATTTATCATGGCAACCCAAGGATGGAGCATGACTTTGAAAGTGTCAACATCTTTGAATCATTGGTGTGAACTCTCACATTACTCTTGCTTTGGCCTTGTTTCCATTTAGGGCTCTGTTCGCAAACGCCAGGGTGAGAGCGTGTACAACATCAACAACATTGTCATCCCTTTGTCTTTGACTAAAGTGGAAAAGCTGCAGTACAAAGACATCCTCACACCCAGGTATGGAACAAAACTGCCAGTAAAGGTGTTGGTGAAAATTTGAAGTTAAAATTATGAGTGTTATACTGTAAGTAAAAGTAAAAAGAAAAAATGTATTTTGCTGTAGAATAAAATAAGACATGTAAAGTAGCTACTATTCATTATCATTATTTACCTCTTTTTTGCAGGTGGCGGGTGGTGTCCACACAGTCTCTGATGGACAACAAGGCAGACGAGGAGGAAGACACGAGGAACGACGAGGGCCAGGTAATGTCTCATTCTTTAGCAAACGAGCACTTAAAATTTTCATTTCAGAAACTCACATCATCTCTGTGTGGTGTACAGGTTGAGGATCTCAGTGAGGAAACCTTTGCTCAGAGACACATGGCTTTGGAGCAGAGAGAGAAATTACGCTGGTCATCCTGGGGAAAGAGGAAATGCGTCAGGCGTCCTACACGGTGGACACACACACATTCACAAATAGAGCATTGAAAACTGTTTCATTTAAATGCTAGTCTGTCATATGGGAGAAAAATCAGGTTGGTCGGGGAGTGGGGGAAGTGACATGTAGTGTTTCACATTTCATGCTTTCTTCAAGATGACGACAGAGATGCATTTGGCAATTGGATTAAATCCTGAACTCAAAAAGAATGTGCTGAGTGTGCAGTGCAGCTGCTGCAGATCGGCTTTGTTCATCTCTGTAAATATAAACCGTGTGAAAGTGGAATGTTAAGAAACTTCTCAGTGAAGTTGCATGGGGTATGCTTGTTGTTTCACTTCAGATCTGGCAGCAGGCTGTCAGGCGGCGGGGGCGGGATGTGCACATCAGGAGAGGAGAGCTCTGTGGAATGGAGTGGTGCTCAGCTGGATACTGATGAACAGCCAAGCTCAGAGGAGTGGCTGGTAAGATCAAAAGCACACTGCAACACAGCTGAAACCCCCAAATCCCCCAAACAAACTTTGAATATTTAGAGGCTAGGATTCAGATGTCATAGAAGGGGGCCCAACAAATGTGTTTTTCTTTATGGAGTTTTTGTAACAATTAGACTTTCACATGGAGGATTGAGACACTTCTTGACCTTGATCAAGATAACCTTGGTTAGAGGTGAGGGGTACAATAAAGGAGGTCATGTGCTTTCCTTTTCCTTTATAGTCCCTATAAGGAGGAGCTTGGGAAGCATATTGGCTATATTCTGCTATTTTTCATTTTTTCCTCTAAACACTGAGGACTAAAGGATATTTTCTGTAACATTCAAGTCCAAGATAAAATTGTGTTAGCAGGGAGGAAGGGTATAGAGTGGCCAAAATGTGTTTCATACTATTCAATAAGCTTTTCCCATTACTGTTGTGTGAGCTGTGATGTCTGGATGGATTCTTGAGAGCCTACACAGATACTCATCTCCACTCTTTCTTCAGTGAAGGATGCTCTGATTGCAGTGCTCTTTACCCTTTCATTTTGATTGGAGAAACAGTGAGTTTCTACTAAAGCAGACCATCCTAATCAACCTTCTCAAAGCCACAAATTTCCACCACTTCACTGCCTTGCACTTCTTATGCACTCATGCACTGCAACACCCATACAAATCCTGATTAAAGCACAACCTTTGATTCTTTTTTAAACAGTCATTTGAGCAGTGCACAGCTCTGATACAGCCTTCAAAGTCTAAATTCGATGAAGGGACTACTAATGGGAGGAGCGATTATCAGGATTCAGAACAGTACATTTACCAGTTTAACATGGGCAGCCCAGTCTTCATGTGTCTTTTACATTTTAAACAAATGCTGGCGTTATCACATAATTAATGCATTGTCTGAATGTGTTACATTCTCATTACTGTGCCCTTATAAAGCCGATCTTAATCTGAGGTTATTCTCTGCAGTGGGAAACATCCTGTCACCTCACTCAGTTACAGTATGTGTCCTCTCTGTTGTCCTGCAGCCTCAGACACCCTGGGAGCATCGAGTGTTTCCTTTGGGAGAGGATGATGAAGATGCCCTGCTCTGTGATATATTACAAGACATACCCTCAGAGTGGTTAGAGTCTGGTTTTGCCTCCTTCTCGTCAAAGAACTCGAGCTCCAATCTTTTCCCACCTCACTCCTCTGGTGCTACACTGCCCTCTGGTGCACACAGCAGGAACACTTCACCCAGCAGCAGCTGATGTATGTTGGAAAATATTCCCTGTTTATTATGTTACTCATCTGTACAATTTGTCATTTGTAGCAGAAATTATTTATACATTTTTGAAATGGTTTATTATTTTTAAAACACACATTTGTTGAGTGATTGATTTACATAAAGTTTAATTGATTCAGAATACTTAGTGATATGAGAAGCTATGTCAGTATAAAAGAGCTGAAGGATATTCGTTCATATGGTTCATTGTTTTTCTCTTAATCAACCAGTGCCAGAAAATTGTTGTTGACAATTGCTTTTATGGCCTACACATGTTATTTTTATTAATTAAATGATTAATTTAATTATTTCCCCTCTAGATCTTCTCACATCTGGGACTTTGAGGAAACCTGGGAAATCTTAATTGGGATACTTAATACGTTCCAGTGATTTGATGTTATTATCGTAACACTTTGAAGCAAAACTGTTATTTTGTGAGTATTGTAACATGTAGTTTTAACTGACTATTGTAGCTCCTGCTACACTTTCAGGTTTTAATATATAAGAGGTACTGTATGTTAAGAATATATACCAGCACAAATCCTCTGTAGTCTCAGGTTTGTATGCCATTTGTAGTTGTCGCTTTTTATTTATTTTCACAGTTGTCTTAAAATACTGTATAGAAAGTCTTTAGTAAATACATATGTAAACTTACCTGATTTACCTGTGCTCTTTTTTTTCCCTTTCTTTAAGTTGTGCTTTTGATATATATTTTCTATAAAGATGAAAGGAAAAAGTTATTAGTAAATGTAAACATAAGTAAATGTAGTTGGTGTTATACTTGGCCTGCTGGTGCATTATTTTTAGTTTTACACAGGCTGATCCACATTAGGGTGACAGAGTCGTACAGTGGTTAGCACTATCGCCCCTCAGCAAGAGGGTTCCAACCGTAGGGTTGAGGCCTTTCTGGGTAAGGTTTAGGGTTTGTGGAGTTTGCATGTTCTCCCTGTGCCCACATGGGCTCTCTTCAGGTTCTGCATCTTCCTCCCACAGTACAAAGGTATGCACAGTAGGTTCATTAGTGACTCTGTATTTCCCATCGGTGTGAATATGAGCATATGAGGTTGTCCGTCTGTATGTCAGCCCTGTAATAGACTGGCGACCTGTCGAGGGCGTATCCTCCTCTGTCATCTGGGATTGGCTCCAGCCCCCCATGACCCTGCACCCCTACATGGATAAGTGGTATAGACAATGGATGGATGGATGAATGATTGAGAACACACTGCCTGCCCTAGAAAAAACATGTTTATATCCCAGAGGGAGAAGATGTTGAGGGATCACATCAACATCTACACATAGCTGTGCAAGTGACTCCCGGTGGTGAAGTTAAGCCCATGAGTGGGATCTGAAAGATTGCATGAAGGTCATCATTACACCTGCCTAGTAAATTACATTGTGTTAAAAGTAAGCAATGTACTGGGGGAGAACTTATTATAAAATGTAGAAAAGAACTTCAGACTTCCAGGTTCCCTATAGCCTTTGCTGGTGATGGTAGCATGTATGTGAAGGGATCAAAATAACATTATGCATGCAGGAAGGTATTAAAGGTTATATTCTAAAACTGCATGTTATTATTTGTCATATATGCACTTTGACACTTAACAAGTGTAAAAATGGACATGATGAAAAGCGTCTGATCAATCAGAAGCTCTGGTTTTTATTTCACCAACATGAAATATGTCTGCAAATTCAGCCAAGAGCAATTAAGTAAAATGTCATTAATTCAGGCTAATGTGAGGCAATTTCACTGATTTCAGTGATTAACTACAGTTATAACCACCATAACTATATATTTATGGAGGTCATAGCTTACTAAAGTCATAGTCTCAATTAAATAGCTCACACTTTGATCCCATATGCAAACCTCCTCTGATGATATCCTTCACAGCTACCAGGAGGCCTAATAGGCAGATGGTGGTCAAGGTCATACCACTCATCTGTATGTGTGTCAGTGACTTCATACCAGGGAGGAGAGGCTGGGTTCCCAGACTTAGAAACCCAATCACATAAAATTCACACACAGATTCTAATTATCTATTTCCAGGTTGAGTAGTGGACTGAAAAGGGATTCCCACTTAAACAGGATCCCATTCTTAGTGATAAATCAAATGTATTTCCTAGGTTCCTGGGGAACAGCATGTGGACTTAAAATATGCTATATCCATATCAAAACATTTTTTGCTTGACAAGCCATCATATACAATATGAATAGGTGAATTCTTGCTCTTCCCTCCTGCCCAGGACTGAAATACAAAAAGCTGTGGACCAACAATGTCACTTCCACTTTGGCTAGTTGCTTCTCTCCTCAGTTGCTGTGAACAAGAGGCACCCCTGTCTGTGAATGAGAGCCAACAGCATCCCCTCTGCAGTAGGAGGTCCACCTCAAATCTGCCAGCCACTTCTAGGCTGTGTGATGCTCCAGATTTCGATGATCTGATACTGATGGCTGGCAGGCAGAATTAACCTCTGGTGGCCACATGGGGGCATGTTGCTCCTTTAGAAGTCAGCTTCAGTCAACATTAATCACTTCAGCAACTTCATTGGAATTAACAGAATGAAATTGTTGTTCCTTCACATTAGCGCAGTAAATAAATGTGGAAACAGTTATGAAGCGTAGTACACTGTTATATTTTACATGGTTGTAACTGGAGTGGTTACACTCTGGGGGGAGCACTAACACCTCCAAGAGCATCTCAGCGACCCAGCACTGCATACTAATTCATTGCCGCAGTATTAACAGAAAATAACACTATAATGTAATAATTCTCATCATGTTAAATCTTATGTCCCTGATGTTCCCTTTTACACCAGGGACTATTATTTTGGTTTACAAATGAAATTGTTTGACCTTGAAGTTTTGAAAATTTGGAGTAATAATATGTATATATTTTACATATTTTAAACAAACACACTTTGCGTTGACTTCCTGTTAACCCCATTTTAAGTGGCACAATATATATTTCATAAGTTAAATAAAACCAAACTTAAATTGCAATACATGGAGACAGAATTATTTTTGTGTGGTGTAAAGTAAGCCAAGCCAGTGCACCTGCATACAAGGAACAGGCAACACCTGTGGTTTCTGTCCAACTGAAAAGCATCTGACATCCCTCCAAAATTATCCTCTGTTGCCCTGCCATTAAAAGGTCTTGACATTAGCAGCACTGAACAGTTCAAGACATACAGATAAGCTATTTGTTATGAAATTGCAGTTATTGGGCTTTGAAGTTCAGTTTTTTGTGGATACCTAAGCAGTAGGATAAGAATAGGATTGGATCAACTCACAATACTTGGGTTGTAAATAGAGCTACCTACAGTTTACTGTGGAGAAGACTTTGGAAAGAGAACAGAGCCTGATAAGTAGAATGAAATTAGCTCATACCAGTCTGAATTTATTATTGGAAAACATCCATCCATCCAACAACGAATTTCCCTTTGGGGATTAATAAAGTAAATCGTATCGTATCTGAAGAGAGTGGTAAATGTGTTTTATACCAGCCCAGAATACGGCAGTTGGATCAAGAAACCTACAAACTTGTGTAGGAATGACATTGAAATTTATAGTTGTTTTCTTAATAACGCTGGATTAATACAAAAGAATATAAGCTTTATAAAATTCAACACCAGGTGGCGATAATGCTCCATGGTTGCACTTCGCCCTGACACCGAAAACGAAGAAGAAGAAGGTTGAAAACAGGTGCACGCTGAACAGGTGAGTTTTCAGCGGAATTTGCGAAAATTTGTGAATAGGTTTTATCCACTTATCAAGAGAGGGACATTGTGGAGCTAACTTCTTGCTAACATTTGTATGCTACAATGCTCTTAGCCGACCGTAACAGGTCTGTTCAAGACAAGTTTTATTGTCAAAAATCCAATGACTACGAGGCATGGCGTGTTAAAATATCACATATTGCCTCCAATGGCTAGCGAGACACTAAACACTGTCAGGTGTATCAGACTGCATAGCCTACAAGGGCTTTTCCAAGCAACAAATAAGGTGAGTAACGTGTACATTAACGTATGCCTTTAAGGTCGAATTTATTCTTACATCTTTGTTAATTTTGTCTCTTGTAATTTCTAGCAAATGGGTGGACCACACTACCGTAATTACCAGTAGAAAGCGCAGCTATGCTGTGGCGGCGCGTCTAGTACGGTCATTACGGTAACTGGAAGCTGCGGAGCCTCTCCGTGTCCGACAGAGCAGGAGTTGCGCTGGAAGACGCTGCGCCGGACAGGTAAAAAATAAATATATGACACTTCATTATGTCTGTAACAGCGTTGTAACCCAACCAAATGTTTGTGAGTGACAGTGACCGAAAACAGCATGTGATATTGGCGGCGAGAGAGTCTTAAGAGCCGGCAGCGAATGGACAGTTAAGGAAGCATTGAAGCTGAAATGATGAGGTGCCCCTCTCTGTGCGGTGTGGATTGAGAAAGGACGCATTGTTCGTCTACAGGAGAACTGGGTCTGGGTTCTTGTTAGTCTGTGTGCTGTCTCGTTTGTGTTGTCAGCCGCAGGTTCAATGAGCAGTGTTGCGGAATGAGTCTGACGAAATCACAGCTGATCAACAGATCCAGAAACCAGATCTCTGAGATAGGTAAGATCTAGGTATTGATTGATCTAATTACCGCCTCCGTAATTCGTCCAATTACTCTGTGAAATGCTTGTTTAGTTGATGGGTTGAAGGGATAATGTCTGCATTGTGCTACATGTAGGCTTCACCTACTGCGGTCACTGCGGGAACTTGACTTGCTGCGGTGGCAGTGCGCGGCTGTATGTGGCTATAGTACCACACTGTAATGAGCTATAACATAAGGTCACTGTGGGGGAAAAATAGAATTGGAAACAAGTCCCTTTAGTGATGTAACAGTAGTTTGTGTTCGCCCTAATGGGTGAGAAAAAGAGAGGTGTGCAAAAACAGGTGCTGAGTCATATTGGCTAGCCCCCCTCTGATTGATCACACAGATTTAAGCCCAATATGTGTTTACTATTCCCATCATGACAATGACGTTTTATGTGAAAATGATCAATTTTTAAACTCTTGCATTTATGCTGTCTGGCTGATTTAATCAGACATTAAAATCAAGGGTGGCTGCATCAAGACCTGATCCCAGCTCCATCATATTTCTAATACAGCAAATGCAGCCCAAGGAGTCTGGATCACTGTTACACTTCAGACATCCTTTACTTCATATTAAATGGATATTAAATATCGAGCTTGTGCATGAGAGAAGTCTTAATCAGCCCATGTAGGCTTCAGTCAGATCACATTTACATACAGGGGCTGGGTATTGATTCCCCTCTGTCAAGACCACTTGCTACAGTGTGTGCAGATACATTTAAATGTCTGATGCATTCAAGATGAGGCTGGGATGCATTGAGTCATAAAAGAACGGTCAGGCAGCAAGCTGTGAGCTCCTCCTCGCTGAGGGAGTGGGCTCCTGTTTCTGGTGACCGTTGCTGCTCATCTATTGGTTTCTATTACTGCCCAAAGCTTTGGTGATGACATGCTTCCAGCCAGACTGTAAGGAAGCATGCAACTGTATCATCTGCTTTATCTTTTCCACACGCTATCATAGTCTTATATTTCCAATGCTCTTTTTCATTCAAGAAATATTATTTGGCTATTACTTGCAATCCCTTAAGTCCATTAATGTTGGCTTATTGTGTTTGCAACTCTGATCATATGTACATCTCTACTCCTTTTAAGTGCTGAATACTAGATCTAGATGTTTTAAAACTCAAAGTCTTGACTGTAACATGCCTGAATTATAGCAGCAAGTCATTTTTTTCAGAAGCGCTTTTACTTAGGAACTCATCCTTAAACTCCTCATGATCTGCATCGTAGAAATGTCTGACCGATTTAAAGAACTAATTTGATTCCAAGTGAATATTCATAAAGTGAAGAGTATCTGAGATAATAGATCACCTGTCTGTGTAGTTTGAGGCTGACACAGCGGACAGGATAGGACTGACTGTCAGTCCAACATGCAGTCAGTATATGATCCAGAGCACTGAGCGGTTCTTTGATAAACAGCGGTCTTCTTTAGAATTGTCCTCTTGGTCTTTGTGTTTCTAGCAAATCCCAATAAATTTACACACTAGTGGTGTGGATGACAACTGAGGTACATGGTGAGTTTTATGTGAATGAATTAAACATGAGGTGTCTGTCTTGCATAGCCTGGGGTTTTAGTCGAAGCAAGAGTGTGCTGTGCCTGAAGAGAAAGTCCACGCTACAGTTAAACTTTTGTCATGGATGTTTGACTTTACATATATATAAAACACATTAAAAAATTAACAATCATTTAGCTAGGAAGAAAATATAGTTTAGTAACAACAGGCGAGAAAATGGAAGATATGGTCTTAAAGCTACCTTTAGTCCTAACAGGCAAGAAGGAGGGAACCTGAAAGTATAACAGTGTCAGTGAAGCTCAGAAAGGGAAAGCTTTGTAACATTCATATCTTGAAAAAACAGAACCTTAAAAACAATAGTTATTTGACTGTATCAAATTCTGGACTTTTTACCACCTGTTTATTATTATTATTATTATTATTATTATATTAATTGCCCATAGCCTGCATTGCTCAGATGTGGAAAACCATATCAAAGGAAGACATAACGCTAAGTAGTGTTGAGCAAGCAAAGGTGAACACCTGCATTGTCTGTGACAGTTGTCTGCTGCATTAAAGATCCCACCAACATTGACAGCGAACATCTGTTTTCAGGTCAAGGTAAGATTGTTTAGTTAATTAGGTTAAAATGGGGATTTGTTGTCTGGCCATGTGTTGCTTGGCCTAATGGACTCTGAGTACTGCACAGTAATGCTGCGTCACTACATTCCTGTCTCCATATGTTTACTCGCCAAATGTTCTAAAAAATAAATAAATAAAAAGAAAAGATTGAATGGGAACAAATCAAAAAAGTGAAACCCAGGCTGGAAAGACGCATTCCCTTAAGACCACTGAAAGGTGATTATTTTCAGTGTGGTCAGTGCAGTCGGCCTTCACGGTGGACCGTCCAGGCAGAGGTGCCATCTCTGTTATGCAGAACAGCAGCAGATCAAACTCATGTGGCAGCACATACTGTAGGTCAGCTTTACATAAGCTCAGTGTGTCAGTGAGGCAACCTAATCCTGATTCCTACAAAGATACTTAGTCGGCTGGTCATTCTCACACACACACACACACAGATGCACACAAAGGCACAAACAGGCAGTCCTCACTTGTCACATTCAAAGATGATGTAATGCTCCGTGTGTGTTTGTGTGTGTGTGAGACAGAGAAATTGGGAAAGGCTCTTTGTATGAAAGAGGAGAGACACTCAGTGGTAGCTTTGGCAGTAGCACCCACACACCCAACAGCCGTGTCTGCCAAGTAGCTGCCAATCTCTCGCCTTTCTCTGCCTCTCTGGCTGAGTGAAGCACCCGGGGTTTTTTGGAAGATTAGTCCATTGGTAAACACGCTCAGGAGGAAGTGAAAAGATGCTTTGCATTTTGCCTTTGAAACTGAGTGACTTTTTCGTTGTGGGGTTACATTTTTAAAGTCAAATGATTTTTTTATTTTATTTTATTGAACACAGTATTGAATGACACATCTAAAACATCAGCAACAGACAACTGGTTAAAGTCATTGATTGCCCAGCATCAACTAGTGACTGTGAACCGCCTCGGTGCAGAGTCAGGATTACATCTGTTATCTCTGCACACAACGTTGACCTTTCTTCTTTTGAAGGATAGGGAGAGAAAACATAAAACAAACTGGAATACAGGCTCTATAAACTTCTGGAATATCACTGATTAACAGGCTTTGTACATTAGCCGGCTGCTTATATTCACTTTTATAGTTGAGGGCACAGGGCCGAGGATGCCTACATGGTAACAATTTAATGCCTCCACTACATATCAGGTCAGGCTTTATGGTGGGTGTTTGTTTAATGTGTTGTGAAGATTGTATCTGAAATGCCTGTGTTGTAATGCACTGGTATCGACACATGTAGGGAGATTGTTCTGGTCAGATCAGGGTCGGGTACAGAAGAGATGGCTGCAGCTGGTCAAGTCAGTGCCTTGCTCCAGGGTATTTGAGCATGTAGAAGTTTTCAGGGGTTTGGTGCCTTGATTGAATGTCTCTCTGAACAATGGCCTTCCTACTCTACATAAAGTCAAACAACCTGCAGCACTTGTAGTTTAGATTGTGTTGCAGCAGTGGGGTCTGCGATGTGTGGGCTGTTTTTTCTAATACTGCCTTTAAACCTGCCAACAGGGCTGTCACAATATTAAATGCCATACGAATTATTGTGATTAACGATTTAATTGTCTTTTTCTGATCATTTGATGCCACTATTATATAAGCCTAAAACATAGTTTAATAATACACATACACCTTATGAAGAAGAAGAAGAAGAGGAGGAAGAAGAAGAGCCATTTATTGGCATTAAACATTGGAACATATGAATAAAAACTCCTTTCTGTTGGCCTTTAGACTTTGCAACTAAATCTATTATGCTAATGTCAATAGATGTTCATTGAAATGCGGTCGTCGTGTATTAGAAATGAAGCGCCTCGAGATAAACAGATAAACAGTGCTCCACTTATGTGTCGTAAAACCACAGCAGAAAAAGGGGGTGCAACGTGATGATGTCATTAAAAGAGGACCATTCAAACCACAAACAGTGGAAAATGATAAGGAAATAGTGATGGAAATATGACATTTCGGTTAGTTTCATCCAGCTGCTTTTATACAGATGAATGGAAATGATTTTAATGATTATGCAAAGATAATTGCGGTTAGCTCAAATAATTGCAATTAGGCAATTGTGCAATAATAGTGACAGGCCTACCCACCAAACTGGCTAATATAACCTGTAGCTTTGTTAGCCTAAACAAGCTGATGTCGCATCGCTTTTAACACAACATTTGTGTGTGTGTAACATTGCTTCAACAGAAACATTTCAACCCACAAACTTTTTGGGGACACACTGTTGATATGATCTTACTAACACACCCTGAATTCTGTATCCAGGACCTGGATGTCTGTCTGTAAGCTGCTGGGATAAGGTCATAGTATTTCCTCCTTTCATTTGAAATGTGGCACCATTTGCATACTGGTATTTGGTATGTAGAACTTGTCCTCGCTAATTTGCGTCAAATACAAATAGTCACTACTCATGAGTCATGGTGTGTTTGTTTCACCTGCAGATGCACTTAAAGCTGTTATTCCATGTGTTGTTTTTATTTGTTTGATACTGCACCAGATAACTTGTAGGGTTATTCTACTGTATTTATCGAAGGTCAGGTATAATGGTTTAAAGAAAGAAGAAGTGTATCGGGAACTGCACTGAATTGAAGTGCTTAGAAGTTAATCTCCATTGAACAGGCTATGTCAGATCTCATGTTTTACCCATGAGAATTAAGGTTTAGTGCCTGTACATTCATCTCATTTCCATAAAATGAAGATCTCAGCGATTGTTCCATCATCAAAGAAAATAAAAAGTGCAAGGCCTAATCCTGGATCAGCCTGAAATCGCTGATGGACTGCAGAATGCTGACTTGAGTTGTGCTCCTGACAGTCCTGTCAGGGGAGGGCCGCTGACAACTCTAAGCTCAGTAATTTCCATTTTTGGCTGGTTTCCAGGGGTGGTTTGCCTGACCTCACCTGACTTGCAAGTGAATGCACATCCAATATGTCCACTGACAGATTTCTGGCTGCTACACACCACAATGATATGTACAGTTTTTAGGTGTCTTGTTGAGCCTTTCTTTTTCAACTTTGATGTTTCTGCGCTAAGGTAAAATTTGGGGTCAAGCCAGCTGACCTTTGGCATGGGGGGAGGCTGAGCTCAGTCAGGAGAGTCCCACCGAAGGCTGTCCCAACACTCAGACTCTATCTGTCGTCCTGACAACCCTGAATTCAGGAAGGATTTAGGTCCAGGCTTTTGTATTAGACTGCATTAGTTTTAGCTTCACGTGATAAACTGACAACTGAGTATTTAGGCATGCAAGAATGTGGTGCCTTTGACAACACCCTGTACACTCAAGTGGGAGCTCTAACTTAACACAAGGCATCAAATGGGCCTGTATTAATCTGTGTTTACTAGGGCTGCACGATGTGTCGTTCAAACATCGTCATTGCGATGTGTGCATGTGCGATAGTCAGATCGCAGGACGTGCGATGTTTTCTTATTTTTTGAACATGTCAACTTTTTTTTTGCTTAAGAAAAGCATCTCTGAGCCGGCTCCTTGCTCTGCTCTCTCTCTCTCTCTCTCTCTGTATCTCTATCTCTCTCTTTCACTGAGCAGTCAGCCTCTCCCCCCTATGCACATGCTGTCCCTCACACCAAACCGAAAAAGAGCGATAAACAAGCAGTGATGGGAATACCGCCGTTGGTAACGGTGCTACTTTCAGTCATCAAAAAGTCATCAGAAAAGTTACTGTTTCCCCAGTTATGACGCCATTACTGTTACTGACAATAAAACGCGCCGTTACTTGACTTCAGAAGTCCCATCACAGAATAATACACCTATTTATGTGTATGTTATACAGCTACATATTTTTTTCACAAACAAAAAAAATCACCATGTTAGTTTTGTCCAATATCGTGCAGCCCTCAAGATGCAGATCTATTGCAATTTCTTTTCATGCAGCAAAATCTGTGTATAGCGTTTTCTTACGGAAAATATTTCTACCATAAAAATTCATAGACTGAAAGGAAATGGAACATATGGTAGGCCTGCACAGTATCAGCAAAATGCCCAATGTGCAGTGACACTGTTCAACATTGCAATGACAAGGTGGCTTGCGATAAATAAGCAAATATTTAAGTGTGCATATTAACCATACAGATCCTGTCTTTCTGCTTAAATAGGTAGCATGCTAATAGGTACCCTTAAACTGAACAGCCTACGATAACTGAATAAAAATATGGAAAAAATATTTTGAGCATACTTTGATTAAACACATTGCAAGTAAATAATCAACCAATTAAGCAGAACATTGATTTAACCCTCTCCTACCTCTTGCTCCTAAATGAACACCAACTAACCTGCAGAATGTGAGGGGAGCCCATCTGATTGGTTAAGGCTTCGTCCATATGGAAACAAAGCTTTCCCATCTTTTTTGTGTTGTGACGCAGTTCCGCCGTTGTTGTTGGCTCAGGTAACAGGTTTGTGAAGTGAGTGTGAATGCATGGTACCTGTAAATAAAACTTACTCATCACATTTAAGGCAACCTTTTGCCATGTGTTTATCGCGCATGTCCATATTGTGATGACGATGAAAATAAGATCAATTGGTAAGCCCTAACACACAGTGCCTGACTGAAGCAGTCACCAGCAGCTACCGGTAGCAGGCTGACAGATTTCAACAGGCCAGCTGCTATAGCTTTATTTTTGGCTCAGCAATGTCTTCCAAAGGGCAAAAAGACCGATTTGAGATGTGAATTTTGAGATGTGGTTTGTTATGAGTATGTATATATTTCTGACACATAAAGAAAATAAGCAAATAAATTGATAAATAAAAGATGCAGGTAAAGTTTTGAATGGGAATTTATTTTAGCACCAGACTGATGTCAGGAGTCTATAGAATGTGACTATTTCTAGTGAACCATTCTCCCTTTACCCAGCAGTACATGACAGACAGATAGAGATCTGATAAGAAGTACACGTGTGGGCTGAAACATAAGGCTGACTCACAGCACACCTAATGTCTCTCCTCTGCTCTCTCCTAGGAGACTATACGTGCATGTGTCTCGCGTCCGTGCCTGCTCAGTGCGTGTGCATCAGTGTTCATCACTGCAGTCTGTGTGTGGGAGTGTATGCTTGTGTGTGGAGGTATAATTTACAGTTTTATGTGATGGTGTTAAGAGAAAAAAATCTTTGAAGTCTCAGATGTGATGTTGAGTGCATCCCTGGCTTTATTTTGTGACATAATGCTGTAATTTAGTTTCTTTCAGCCTTATTCGTCCAATTCAGTCATCACTCTATTTTCCTGCATTTTTTTTTTTTTTTTTTAAAACGCCTTATAACAAGGTACCACAGAGGAGTGTGTGGGCATAGACAGACACACAGCTTAATGGCCAGCTGGTTAGAAAAAGGGTACAACCTCTGGTTTGTGATTGTTTGCGGCAGTTAAACTTTCTCTTTCTGCAATAACATAACCAGCATTGCAGGCTTGG
>OMNW01014721.1:46045-105726 GCA_900303245.1 Selene dorsalis
CGGTTCCGATCCCGGTCCCAGTCCCGGTTCGGGTTCCGGTTCTGGATCCGGTTCGGGTTCCGGTCCCGCTTCCGATCCCAGTCCCGGTTCGGGTTCCGGTCCCGCTTCCGATCCCAGTCCCGGTTCGGGTGCCGGTCCCACTTCCGATCCCGGTGGGATGGGTTGTGTGCATTTTAGCATGCCACAATACACATGCTGCCTATAAAAAAAACCCTAACCCTACCAGATGAAGGTTATCTCATAATCTCACCCTGTTAAAGAGTGCAGTTAGATGTCATAAAAATGACTGAGAATCTCATGTGTTAACAGGCAGTTTTTCCTAATTTCTCACCTTATATTCTTTGACACGAATAATTATGTTGTCTTATAATTACAAGTTGTTTGGCTTTAGAAACCTAAATAATCAGCATTTACAAAAAAAAAAACCTTAGCTCGACCCTGAATTCAAAAGAAGTGAGACACTCGTGTTCTTTGCAGTCAAAGATTGAAATGTGCAAACCACGATGAAAATAGTTAACACCCTCTTAATTGTGTTGTTATTGTCTTATTAGTCCTAATGAAGAATACTGTACCTGGGCATATTGCGACAGCAGTACAGCAAAAGTAGTCACTGGGGAAATGATAAATTACGCAATAAATCACTGATTGAAATGAAACAAATGTAATACAAGCTCCACTGAATGCATATTAGTGATTCTCATGGACAGCACATACCGACGTCATCATGGTGGAGAGTAACTTCCGTAAATTCAGTGAATGTGGGTTTGTCTTACACTCTCCACACTCACAAATTTGACAATCGTAGCCCACTTTCTGCACTGAATCACAACAGGATGGCTTTCATTTAACATCCAGAATATACCATCTCGCCTTTGTGTTGAACAGACCACCGAGACTCGCGTGGCTCCTCTTGTAAAAACATATGAAGACTGATCACAAGATTGTTTTTGCCACATATTTAAACTGGAGTCTACACTGGCAGTGAAAGCTGCATCCTCCTACGCTCCAACAACAGTGAGGGATCACAACCATAAGCTGCCCATATGTGTCTGCTAGTGAGTTTTTGTGCATATGTGTGCATGCACTGCAGGTTCGTGTGCGGCGGTGTGTGTTTGCGTGAGCTCACAGACTAAGGAGTGTTCATCAGCTTGCTTGTAATATAATTGAGTGGTGGTGTTTACATTGCAGCCCACGTAAACCAATGAAGAATCTGTGAAAACGCTTGCTCTGTTGCAAAGAGCACCACCATCTGAAGCCTCACAACATCTGACAACAAGAGGGCAGACATTTTATTTGATGGCACATATGTTACCTTCGTTCACGCTGTGACTGCCGAGAAGAACAGAGAGTGAATACAAACAGGGCGAATGAGGTGGAGAAACAGGGGTGACAGAGGCAAATAGCGGAAAAAGAGAGAAGAAATGTAATTTTAGCTAGGTCATTTATTCTTAAATGTGTGTGCAACCTTTGTTATTATGTTAACTCTTTTCCTCTGTTTTTTTGAGCACAGCAAAGAATTGAAATGCATTGAACAGGAGGAGAACAGGCAGAGGAAATTCACTCCCATAATTTGGAGTTTAGAAAAAAAAAGGTTGTTTTCAAGGCCTCTCTCTCTTTCTCTCCTTTCTCATCCCGCAGTCAATTTCTTTTTTCTCTGTTTTCATTTGCGAAGGAAAATTAGGGGTTATTTCGGTCGACTACGGAGGAAACGTTTGTCTGAAAGAGCGGCAGTTCTTCAGGAGGATGTTTTATCATCCTGAAAGATAGTCACTGTTTCTCTACCACGCAGCAAAGTCCAGAGGAGGACTTCTCATTGGATCTTTAACCATTCTTTACATCATTGTTTTTGCTTTTTATCCTGTAGCCTGTCAGCTGTGACTTGACATTACATGTAAAGCTACACCAGTGTCTCGTCACCTCACCATTCAGAAATGACAGTTATTAATTAAAAATGGATTTGGCACTAGAAGACAAAATGTTGAACTAGGGCAGCACATACTAAATTTAGGGTTTTACTATCACAAGGAGGTTAACTGCAGACAATAATTGCTCTTTGGGGTTTGATGTAATAATAAACAACTGACTGGATAATGAGACCTAGACATGAGAACTGAGATCTGATATTTTTGATTTTATGATTATTTTATAATGATATTTTAAAAGATGAAAGACAATGCAACGAATAGCTTCGCTTAATTTAATGAATATACTTTAATGAACTTGAATGAATGTTTTGGTTTATACTGTCATCCATGATTTTCAGTGACAGCTACTATTTTTGTGCAAATATTCACTAATCACATAACTGAAAATGGATAAAAATAAAGCACAGTTTTTTTTTTATCATGAGAGAAATGGGAGTAATAAGCTTGTTGCCATAATCATTGTGAAGTCAGACTTGGACCACACTGACAGTTAAAGATTTTGCTCTATTTTCCGAGCTATTAAATTGGAATTAACAGCAACTGTCCCATCTAACTGAAACAAATTAACAAATGCCCTTCTTGTTTAAGCAACATCATCGCCCTGATGGTTAGCAGTCATTTTTAATGTGGGCCATATGTTTTTGTGCTCCAGTGAAGGAAAGATGGCATCTTCCAAACCCCACCCAGCAGAAGAGCGACTGATGTTGGTTCAGAAAACACCACAGTGGCCTAGGAGGATCCAGCCAGCTGGCTGCCTCTGCTTCACTTTTTCCAATAGCAGTCCCATAGAAACACATGAACACACACTGCAAAAGTACAGCCATCGAGGCATAATGGCTGCAAATCCAGGAATAGCCACGCATGAAAACAGACAAAAATCAAAGAGACCACCCAAAAAATCACCCTGAGTTATCGCTGCAATGGTAATGATTGAAATTATGATGACTTATTTTTATAAAGTTATAGTTTTAAAAGTCATATTTAAGTCTTATATTTGTAATATGACTCGGCATCTAGTGAGCTGTAAATAACAGGACACTGTTACCAGTTGCTATTGAGTTGAAGATTGACTTCACTGGTTGTTGTGGTTGTCACGGAGGAGGCTATCTGTCTTTTGAGAGTTGCCACCTAAACAATTTGTCCTCCTTTATTTGTGTCCTGATCTGAAACTGCTCCCGTGGAGACATTGTTTACACCTGGATAGTTCCCTGTCCTCTTGATGGACAGATGGACAGAGAAAACACAGGACCCCTAATTCAGTTGTGTCTGTTGCTGTGAGTGAATGACACTGGCTGCCATACCTCAGTCTAGATACTCAAGGCATTATTTAAACCTGTGAAGATTCAGAAAGGCTTCCTCTTCTTCAAAATCTTATAGGCAAATACTTAATAGAAGGTACATCACATAATTTATTTTCATTATCAATTCATCTAATGGATGCTTTTGATAAATCAATGGGGTGTTTTTTTTTCTTCATATAACATCAATCAGTGGTAAAGTAATATAGACTGTGCCACACTGTTGGGACATTACAGTATCTATCTCGTATCTATAGTTCTGCCTTGCAAGGACAGTTAGACTACTAATGTTTCTTTAGGGGAATGAAAGACTGTTATGAGGAGAGGTTTTTTTATATATGTATTTGTGTAATTTGTTCTCTTGTTTTCCACTTCTCTTTTTCTCCTGACCTGTTTCTCACCCCAATTACTTGCCTGTTTTCTTTGTCCTGCTGCCTCCTGGTGTGTGTATCCTGTTGGTGTAAGGCACATTTGCTCTTTTCCTACGAGGGCAGAGTCTGTTCTGTATATGTTACTGTTCTGTCTCTGTTTTGCCAAAACACAGGTAGGGTCAGGATGATTCTTTGAGAATTCTCTTGTGGAAACTTTGGGATGATGGGATGCAGTACAAGAATTAATAACTGTAGATCTTGTGGGGATGATTTGCTGTCTAAATTACTGTATACAAATATGCACAATCCCAATACACAGGAAACATAGCTGTCCTTTTGCTTTTTTGTGGCTGATTCATACAAGTGAAATATGGAAAATTTTATTTCTGTATCACAACAATATACCTTTTAATTTAATGATCTGGACTAAAATAAAGGCATATTGCCCACAAGATCTACAGTTATTAATTTTTGTACTGCAGGGATAAAATTTTTATTGACAGATAATGCTAAATTAATCTAACTCAATTTAAATAATCGGATACCTCATTCCTATTTTGAACGTTTTGCTGTCATGATGACCCTGCCTCAAGTGGCCAGACTAAAAGGGAGACGCACCATGGTTAAGGGTAAATAAAGAATAACTTATTTCAAAATAATAGTAGAGT
The DNA here is from genome assembly GCA_900303245.1 of Selene dorsalis. Taxonomy (NCBI): domain Eukaryota; kingdom Metazoa; phylum Chordata; class Actinopteri; order Carangiformes; family Carangidae; genus Selene; species Selene dorsalis. The sequence continues at coordinate 50,308 of OMNW01014721.1, forward strand.
AGAAAGAAAACTGCATACCAACATGAAAATATCATCCCAGTTTACCAAGGCATTTACAAAGGTATCTCCAAAGTATCAGGTAGATCTACTACAGAAAAGAAAATCCACATGTTGGATTAGACCCGGTACAGATGACGCTGTGGAACGAGTTAAGAGTTGTTCACATTCCAGACATCGTAAGCGTATGTTTGAGCTGAATAGATGGTTCAAATTCCTCCTTAACATTGTTTAGGTCTTATCAGCATCTACTGAAGGAGCTTGTTGGAGGTTATTGCTGCCAAAGGAGGTCGGACCACTTATTAAATCCAAAGTTCACTTACTAGAAAACCGGGTCGTTCCATAGTTAAGCCTCAAGTTGGCTCAGAGCTGGTGTCATCACTGCATGACTACAGATCCAGTGTCACCTGCTTGTACGTATTCACCTGTTTGACACATTGCTGCTGACAAACTTAAACTTTTCATCTAGTTCAGGTAATTTTTCTGACACCTTGACCAGAATGAGGTTTTAATCACGAGGTGCGTCATGTGTGAAATCCAGCTTCTTTGTCAAACATGATTTGATCAGATTAAGAATAGTTCATGTGAAAAACAAGAAGGGCAGGAAGGAAGCTGAGCAGGACAGCCCGCTGAGGTCTCTGTTGAGGTTTTAACTTCCTATTCATCAGGAGGGAACTGTAAAGGGCAAAGTTGCTGAAGGCATTGCCATAAATATTCTGTGTGTTATTTGTATGGGAGTTCACTGAAGGTGCTGGGATCATTCACATTATGAATTACCTCACAACTGAGGGACAGTGCATTGACAAGCTTATTCACCACTCATTTGTCAAAGGAAATTCCAACGCAGTTTCACTAATGAGAAAATCTGCTCGTTGGAGCCCTCTCCCATCGAGGGTAAAAACTTAAGTGATGCAAGTTTCTCTGAGTGTCTGCATCCATAACCTCTTAAACGATGATGGAAATTCAGACAGACAATAGTGTAAAGCCCCAGGAACCATTGTGTTCCTGAATGGCTGTCTGTTGAACGTTCATTTTGATCAGATGCAGAGTGACATCGGTTTGATGAAACTATGAAATAAGCACAGACATTAAAAGAAAGACTGGCTGCCTGTTTGATTGACAGAATATCTTACCGAGTTGACTAAGCATGTAATTCACATTACAAATACAAGTAAAATAGTAAAATTCAAGTCCATCAAAGTATTTCTGACGTATTCTTTCTATTTCAGGTGTCAAATGTTTACACCTGCGCTGTGATGGCTTTGTGCTTTACGTGTATGGTTGTGACCAAAAGGTTTTTGGTCCCCCCCCAGCCTGTCCTGTATGTGACATCTCTTCTAAATCCATTGTCCTTTCTCTTCCGGGGTACCTGGTTCAGCCTAATTGGACTAGCAGACAACATGCTGTGCGCAGACTAAAAATAGTAGCGTGTTTGAAAGAAAAAGCGCACTCAGGGGGCCGAGTGTGTGTGAGTATGTATAGCTACAGGTACCACTGAGACGAGACAGAGTCTAGTCTGAAGATGTTAAAAAACAGTGCACAACCCTCGAAAAATGTTATGGCAGCATAAAGCTCAACAATTAATCAAAATTCTTTAACAGGTAACTGTGATGCTTCACGGATGACACAACCAAAATATAATATTCTTCAGTTCAAGAGAACATGCTGATTTGGTCCAGTCCCTAAAGGAAAAATTTAATCGTGATCATTTTATTTTTTTTATCTTAGTGAAAATGAAATGCAAAAGGCTAAAATTCCAACTTCATTTGCATAATCATTAAAATACATAATCAGAAATAATGACAGTATGGTTTTGCCTCCTGGCGCTCAGCCCCACAGCAGCAATTTTCTCCTCAGCCCTGATGCTTCCTGGTTGAATGATACGATCACATACACTTTACACAACACAAAGAATTCTAGCTGGAATTTAATGTAGTGAGTCTCTGAGTGTTGTTGGTCTGCACTGTTTGCACTGTTGTTGTTTATTTAGTGACCATGACTTTTTCTCCTGGAACCACTGTCTGGCATACATGAAGTGGTCTGATTTCAATGAAGGAGCCCTGAATGAAATGACTGAAATGTGTGTGTGTGTGTTTTGTTTAATGCTACTACTGCTGATCAGGACTCATGGAAAGAATAACCTTCATAATCATCACACACTCAGTAATTCCAAAAGCGTAATACCAGGGCACTCACTTTAATTAGACAAGGGACTGAGTTATTCACTTTCTGCATTATACTGTTGCTGTATATGTACATGTAATAAGTGTGCCTGTGTTTTGAGGAAGGGCTGTTTGAGTATGGGACTGGCCCAGGGTGCACTGGGTACAATAAATGTGTGGTTATTGGACCTCACAGAGAATACTTCATTGAAACCTTGACATTCAGGGAAAGGTGAGAGCCACCCATTATTCTTGGAGCCTTGGAAACCAAAGATGCAAAGATGAGTTTAGTCAGCTACTGTTGTTATCTGTAAAGAAAACACTGAGTTGAATTTTACCTTTATACCTATTGCTTCACTGTCAGCACTGTGCAGCAGCCAACCAGGGACACATGAACCAAGGTGCTAAGGTTCAGCTGCTGTAGCCTTCAGCTTGTCGAGGAAAATCTATGCCGGAGTGGGACTGCGGCAGATTGTTGAGGCTTTAGGAGACCGATTCTGCATTCTCTCCTGCTGGAATGGGAAGACAGGCTTTTCATCCTCTCTGAGATAACTGGTGTTTCAGTCAAGAATTTTCCTCGACGTGCTTCGTTGAACGGCTGAAGCTTTCTTCATGAAGGTGCAGAAATACAACGTCCCAGGCTTGATTCAGAAAAAGCTGTTCAGCCGTTCTGCTCATGAACACCAAGAAAATGAACACTGAGCTCTCTCTGTCGAGCACATCCACAGGCTTTACACTGATGAATTATGCTGTCCTTTTTTTTTCCCTTTTCTGCTCCGTTGTTCTCATGAACAAAACATCATGGCATTGCAATTGTTGGGGGAGTATCCAGTTTGGGTATCTCCGCCAACTGCAGGTCATGACATCCTTCTGTATTTACAGGTATGATACACAGAACCTTGAACTATACGAACCACCATGGATCAACTATTTCATGTCTGAGGCCATGCTAGAAGCACATCATTTGAGATAACCTTCAGATAGTTGCTGTGTGTTTAATGGCTGCAGTAAGGACAGGACTGTGTGTTTGTTGTGGTGGATGTCGTTACTGCTCAGAAGGGATTGATGAGTTCAATGAAAGGACCTTGGTAGGGCTCTATCTGAAACAATATTTCAAGTTTGTAGCAAATATTAAACTTGGGATGGGGATTTTAATAGATAAGAAAATATCTATGGATATTTAAAGAAACAACTTACCTTGACTGATACCATGAGATTTGCAGGCGTTCAAGATTAGATCTTTCCTTTGATTCAGTGGCTGCTGAGGTTATGATCTGGATCGCTGACATTTAGAGGGCAGCTAAATCTTTGTATCGATCTGCAGAGAGTTATGTCATTGGTTTGTTGGGCAGGGATACGTTTGAGGTGTTGGAGGTCTTCTGGGAAGCTTCAGGATATTCCAGAGGTGTCTCATCTAAGAGTATCTATCCATAACAGTTAGGATTTGGTAAGGAAGCTGCAAAAACTACTTGTAAGGATTATGATATATGAATATATATCAATAAAAATGATATTAGCATGAAGGATATGGAAAGTTATATAACCGATCAGAGAAATGCATTGAATATTGATTGATAAATGTTTGCTGCAGTGTGTTTCGACATTGCTGATTCCTGTTGTCTGCAGCTTCTTCAGTGTCATTCACATTGACATGAACTCATTGCCCCCCGCTGTAAGGCCCGCTGTGGACTAGAGCATCGACATGTATCAGTATGTTCTGACTGTAGCTGTAGGACTGAAGCCACTTAGTATGTGTCAGTGTGTCTGGTGTGCGACTTTGTATCTGATAAATGGAGCTGCATCCTCGTGTTTACCCTTTCATGCGGCTTTCCACTGTGTGTGAGTGTGTGCTGGGGAGGAAGAGAGAGAGGAGGAGAGGAACATCAGAGATACGTCTGAGTCTTTGTGACTGTTGTCAAACGAACACTGCACATGCAACGTTGAATGAAACGCATGCACACGCACACCCACACGCACTCTCTTCCTTGGTTTCTCTTTATCTCTCTCTCTCTTGTGTACTCTTGCTTTCCCCAGCAGTGTGACAGCACAGGGCTTCCTTTAGATCCACAATTGATTGGAAACCAATATCAGTTGTACTCTCCCACTTCAGCCATTTCTTACTACTTTATCACCTCTCCCCCTTGTTTTCCATCTGCTGGAAAGATATACTGATGGTGCGTGTGTGTGTGTGTGTGTGTGTGAGTTAACTGAGGTGCCACCTGCCACTGCACTCTCAATGCACAAGCAGCCAAATCTAATATCTCTCTCTCTCTCTCTCTCTCTCTCTCTCCCTCTCCCTCTCCCCCCTCTCTCTCTCTCGCTCCCCCTCACTACTGTTCCTTCCCCTTATCCTCCCTCTCCTTCTCAGGTCTCGGATGTTATCCTTTCTTCTGAGCCACAGACAACTTCCCATCTAGCCAGGTGAGTCTCTGAGTCGCTTCCTCTCACTCTCTCTGTTTTATCACCCCACGCCCCTCCCCTGCTCTTTGTGTCTTTCTCTCTCTCTCTTCGCTGCATATGGCTTTGGGTGCTACTGCAAAGATGCTGCGTCACTCTGCTGGTTGCATATAGACCCTATTGTAATTTCACTGTAGGATGGAAGTAGCAGAGAAAAACCGATGTATTTCTCTTTTGTCCCACCTGTTTCTCTATACCTCTGTCCGTTTGGGTCCCTGTCTGAATTCATCTGTGTGTGTTTTGTGTGTTTGAGCCCAATCATGTAGAGTAATGTGGATGTATCTCTTCCAGTAATTGTGTCATTGATGTTGAGTGTGTGCATTATTATATTAATGCTCTGTGTGTGTGTTTGTGTGTGTGTGTGGGGGGGGGACATGTCTAGACACTCCCAGACAGTCGTTCTCTTGGCCAGTTTCACACTCGTATGGTTCAGGTGAAGAGTGAAAAGGCACATTATTGCCATATTGTAGATTCACTCAGTTTATCTACATTCATTTCTGGTGTCAGGGCTGGTCACCATCTCTCTCCCTTTTGTGGAGGTGACAAATCAAAAGGTTGAAGTACGAATAGTCGAGCACCCCATCCAGAGAAAGATGGCCTCACCAATCGTGGGCATTTTTGCCTCGTCATTCCTTTGTAAAAAGCAGCACAAACTTATAATGGATGTGTGCAGTTTACTGACTTCACCTCAGGCGTTTGAACCTGATGGATGCAGTCTGTGCCCAAAACTGTGCTCCTGTTCTTTGAAGTCAGCACCAACGCACCAACGCCAAGCATGAATCTTTTGAATCAGATGAATATACCTCCTAATGGATAGGTTGCTTTGGTGTTAAAGTGTCATCAGCTTCTATTGTCTCTTAGTGTATATAACAGCTATAATCATCAGTTCTTTTTTTTTTTTTTTATTTTTACTTTAGTTGAATAAGCCATAAGACCTGTTACGGAATATATTATTTAACAAAACAGAATCAAATGGCTGCCTGTATTGAGAGATGGAAACCGGTAAAGCCCGTCAAACAAAACTGTGCAACCATCAACCTTTTATGTTTTTTTGGTTTGCTGGTCCTTATGGTTGAGTGGCTATGGATGTCACCAAATGCCCCCTTTATAAAACAACTGGCCTCTGCTTCCAGGTCATAAGCTCTCACAAGTTAATTACTTCTATCTGCCCAGCACGAAATGGTGCAGAGACAAATGCTAATGGATGGCTGTTTGAAGCCAGAGAGAGATTAGCATTTCTCACAGGAGTTGGTCAAACCAGAGTTGAGAGGTGTGTTTGTTAGTGTCTGCTGGGAGAGTAGCTGAGACAATACAAATGTTTGCTGATGCATTTGCCCCAGAATGACTTAGACGTAGTACACTATATGCTGAAAAAACAGTGTTTATTCCTATTGGAGCAACAGTATTTTTCCTGATCTTTCTCTGAATATGTTCACAGTGGTACAGTGGTTAGCACACTCTGGATTCAAACTCTGGGCTTGGGGCCGTTCTGTGTGGAGCAGACTGTGGGAGGAGGTCTACAGGTGTAAGCTTGTCTCTTTTTCATCTACTTGCACATGTGCAACCAGTAAATTTGAAGTTGTTTTTTTTCTTTTTAACACTGGTAGAACGTGGAAGGGGCAACTTAAAGAATCTGAAATCAGTCATTACAGGTGGCAGGCCAATGTGTGTGAGGATTGTGAATGGAAAGGAAATGTGAATATTTGCTTTGCAATTGAATTTACGGTGTGTGCCCCTAAATTTTCTGCTTGCGCTCCTGAAATGTGAAGTAAGGGGCCACTGTGCTCCTAGTAAGAAAAAGTTAGTCTGGAGCCCTGCTGTGCATGGTGAACCCCACCTTCACCAAATGTCAGCTGGGATTGGTTCTAGCTCCCCCATGACCCTGCACAGATAAGCGGTGTTGCTGATGGATGGATGGATGAAATAAGCTCCGAAACATATCTTAACGTTGAGAGATGCTGTCACAGGGCCTCTGTGACCCAGACTCACTGAGCAGCCTGACAGCCTGACATTCATATTCCCGTTAGTCTTTGAGTGAATCTCGCCGTTGTAACCAATCAGAGAAGGCCGACGTCAGGGAGATCACAACTGTCAATAAGTCAACGTGCCTCTGGTCTACTACTCTTCTCACATTGAGCTTTCAAGCTTGTGTTAGCTGCTGAAAGATGTCACGATAGTATACCAAGCCCTTGATTCCATTATCAGCTGAGGGATTAGCTTACATGATACAAGTATGCATGATGAGGAGCAAGGTGAAGGGCTGGGCAGCATGTAAGGAAGGGAGATGGAGGAGTGGGTGGAGCAGAGTGGTCTCATGCCAGTGCTAACACCAGTTTAGCATATTCCATCTTTAAATTTAGTGTGTTAGTCTGCTTTCTGTTTCTGGCCGATGAAAACATTGTTTTGTGTTTGATAGCTGAACAGATTTTTTTAAGTGTTTGAAAGTTATGCTAGCTGTTTTGATTAAAATCATGAGTTGACTTTGCAATCTTTGTTTTCTGGACCAACAAGAAATGTGGGTTTGTACAAAAATAATCACCAGACGGTCTCAACAAGCCTGATACGCTCATATGACTGGATATGAATTGATAGGAACGTGGTATTGGGTAGATCTGATATGCCCCTACAATTTTGGTTGCGTTCCAGATTTAAAGCTGACTGTACTGTATATTAATCTTATTTGCTTATTTTACCGGGGACCACGTGAGCTTAAATGACATCCAACCTCCACTTTGAAATATTTCAGTATAAATGGCCAGAGTGTGGTCTTGCACTTTGGCAGAATCCTCTGGTGTGTGCCTTCCTGTGATTAAAACCCTCCAATGTGACCCAGCCCGGAGTGAAGAGCTAGTCATTGCTGTGAGTTTGTTATGAAGACTTTGTAAGAGCTGTAGCAGTTAACAATCACCACCTTCAGTGTTAAGTAGTGGAGTCAACGACCAAAAAGTTATAAAAGACAAAGAATGATTCAGTTATGAAAAAGACTTGGATTACATCACTGTTCTATCATCATCATATAATTTTTATGTGAGACTGCTCAAATGGTCCTGCGTGTCCTGTAACTAAAATTACATCCTACTTTGTCTTCCTTTTTGTAAATTTGAAAATTGTTCTTTTGTACTTTTTAAAAATGAAGTCAGCACTGATTACACAATTTCATACGCAATTTGTACAGTAATCATTCTATTCTACATGGAGTAATTTTATTGTGTGTCTGCAGCCTCTTGATCATCACTTCCTGTCACGGTCTCAACAAAGAGATGGTGAGTGTGAACTGAGGGATGTCATCAGTGCACAAGTCACCACTGTCGTCTGTCTGACATCAGCCACTTTTCAATCTGTGTGCTGTTAGTGTTGCAATATGCAACCAACATGAATTTAAAGAAAACAAATAAACATTCAGAGACTAAAAGCTTTCCCACAGCTTTCCCACATGACCTAATATACCACAAGTGGACTTCTGTTGCTAAGGTTTCTCCATCCACCCTCTCCGGCCACTCTATAACAAACTGGTTACCATGAAATTTGCCCTCAGTGCAAAAAAGGATAGGATCACTGCTTTAAACAGCCTTCTCCTCACTGGCAGTACACCACTGAGTCTGTTCATGTTTAATTTACGTTTTAGATGGTCCTACAAGTGATGGGATTTACTGGCAGTTTTTCATACAGCTATTGCTCAAATATTCATAACTCAACTCTCAATATTGATCATCCAGCTCCTGTGTATGCTTTGGTTCCCCTCAGTCTCACAAGTCTTTTGCAACTACACCCTCGCTCTCTGACACACACAGACGTTCACAGTATTGCCTGGCAGTTTCCAACACTGTGTACATTCAATAACAATGAAAGTATCTGATGTGAAAACATGCAGGCCTTCCCTCCGTCTCACTCCCCTGCTGTCTCTGTGAGGGAAAACATTAGTGGCATTTCCCAGCAGGTTTGTTTGACCTTCTCCTGTTTGTTTGGCCTCTCTCTTCTCCTCTCCTCCTCACCCCTGCATCACAAAAGCTGATGGCTGAACCAGGAAGGCTGGCGATCCTGACCTGGGCACATTTCACTTTGTTTACCTCTTAGCTGTTAATCCATGTAGTAGTCATTATACCTATCACAAATTACAAGCCACTACAGAGAGGATGCAATCCACTTTATGTAAAAAGATTTAGCCTTACTGCATCGTATTACCAATACTGAATACCTGCTTTTTTTCCTAATGCAGGTTTTTACTTAAGACTTGCCTCAACAGTAAAAATGGCAGCTTTGGTAGTCTTGTGCACTTATAACGGCTTGTGTGAATGTTTTTTGCCAAGTGCTCTCCAGACATACACATAACGACTATGGCATTATTTTATGCCACTGCGAAAGGGTCTTATGGAGGAGTTCTGGGGGGATGATTGGATTTACAAAGCATGAAGCTTGTCCTACCTATCAGTCAATAATCATAATCAACAACATGACTGTGAGATTAGAACCACATAGATTTTTGTGATCACATTTTTGCGTCTTTTAAATCACTAAAATGTAAATATTTATGACCAGTCATGGTATCTACAAAGACAGTAGTAAAAGAAGAGGCTAAATTAGTTATTGATTATCATAGTTATGCATCAAGAAACCATTAGGTGATGTTATAACATTCGACAGGGAGCGCTTAAAGGTGAGAAATGCTATCAGAAAGCACTGAATTAGCAAAAAATAAACTAAAAAGAGATATTTTTCAGGTAGTTTGTAATTTCAAAACTTCCATAACATTCTTTTATTATTCCTTTGAGGACTTACAGCATAGCTCAACTTTATATCTCCTCGTTCTGTCATGAAATGTCTAATGTTAGAATAATATTTGAAGTATTCCTACAGTAATAAGAGAAACTTCTGGAACAGTAATTATGATATATCTTGTTGTATGAGGCCTTACTTGAGTTTCATCCCCTATGACTTCCATCCACTCTGTGGTTTGAATGTTAGATTAAAAATTTAAATGTGGCTTGTAACTAGTATTTCTGAATAATAGCCTCAATGATGAAGAGAGAGAGAGAGAGAGTTCATATTATCAGCCACTGCAGCAGTGATGTAATGGCCCAGACTCCCCCCACTCCTCAGGCTAGACTTTCATTTTCTTTTCTTCTGACTCTCTCTCTCTGTCTCTTTGCTTGACCACCCCTCCTCTCTCTTGTCCCGTGTTTCGTATTCATTTCACCTAAGCAGCTACCCAGCTGCCATTACTGTCCTTTTACTCTCTTTGTCTTTCTCTCTCTGTCGTCAAGGCACTCATCAAGAATTGTTATGAAAACACTCACATAACATAATTCTGCATACAATATTTGAATATACATAGCTTTCTAATCAAGATCTTTCTAAGTATGGTCACCAGAAATTGCGTCACCTAGGTTACAATATACAGTAAATAACAGGGTGGGATATGTTTTTCATATGTGAAAGAGAGAGAGTCACTTTGCTAAAACATCCTGCTTAAATATTTCTTGGAGATGTGTTAAGGAACAAAGTCCATATTTACTGACTGTGATTCGTACCATATGCTGTTCTAATAAAGGATGCAGGTTTTGGTAAATCAAGGGTGAATTCTTCAGATGTTAGTGTTGCCTCCATGAGGAACTGGAGTCCTGTCAGTGTCATCTGATCCTGACTTTTCTTCACATGCACACCTGACGAAGGTCTGAGGACCGAAACATTCTTAATAAATCAATTACTTATCGCAAGTGTAGACGGTGTGCGGGAGTATTGTCTGTTTGACTTTGTTGGCCTTTGTTGTTCAGTTGGTCCATTTTAAAAGGTGTGCATTAGTTTTTCTTGCTTCACATGAGGTTTAAAACAGAAATCCTAATCAGAAAATTAGGAAGTTAAAGGTTTTTGGTTGAAGACTAAACTTAATTTGTTAGTTTGGAGTTTTCCTGTACTTGTGGTCTTTTTGCTGGGGCGACCAGGTGGGATGGCTTCAGATTTTGTGTGATTTAATCAGAGGAAGTTGTCTAACAAACAGTATTTTATTTTAGTAAGACTCTTGTGGAAGGTTGCTGTGCTTGACTGGTGTCTGGGTCTGATTGGAAGGTGGAGCTGTGTGCAGCATAACAGTGAAATTGGACATTATATTTGCGGATGATGTCAGAGAGATGGAGCACGTAAGTGCAAAATAAAATGGAGCCCAGGATTGAACCCTGGGGAACACGACAGACTGAGTTTGCGGGTAATGAAACTGAGCCAGCTGTCAACGCAGAAAAAACATTTACTGGATAGATGGGACCTGAACCAGTTTAAGGCCACATCAGTGATTCCTGCCCACTTCTCCAGACTGTTGATTAATATTTTATGATCTACTGTGTCAAAAACAGTGCTGAAGTCTAAACGAAGTAAGATGGAGTGCATGTCTGGTCACTGAAAGGTCATTGCCTCCTTGGTACTGTGAGATGATCAGAAGCCAGACTGGAATATTTCAAATTATCATTTTTAATGATTTTTTTTTTGTCAATACTACTGATAATTATTTGAATCCTATTGATTACAGTATCATTTTAGGATTTTAGATAAAACTGGACATTTAGTGAGACAGGCCTATGGTTCTCAATGACAGCACTTCAAAATACGCAGGCAGGCAGGGACAGGCATGTTGTGAGGATGGTTGCTGTTTGTCCACACTCTGATTTTTTTTTTTTTTTTTCAATTTTTGTTATTCCATAAAAACATCTGTTCACAGAGGTCAGGAGAAGGGGGGCTATCAAGCTGGAGTCCAAGTGTTAAATCTTTCTCAATCACAAAATTTGTGATGTCTAGATTCTGGAAAAAAAAAAAATCATTGCATGTGAAAATGTTTAAAATTAGTGGATCAGTGGATAATCTACTGAATAAAAACTGAAAAGATCTGTGGTAATCCTGCTTTTCACTTGAATGAATACACTTCAGCTCAACTCATTTTCAGAAGGAGGAATTATCCATTTACTTTTCCTCTCATTGCACTCGTGTGTCTTAAGAACTGGGTAATTAACAGTAGTGCAAATTAGAATGAAAACAATACATTCATTTTGAAAATGTATTAAATTGAAGATTTTCACCACTGATTGAAATGTCTCCTGTTGGATTGGATTGCCTGAGTTTGATGGACTAAATAAATGAAGCTAAAGCTGAATAATGCTTTACTTTTCTCAGTAGGGATACACCTTGAGATAAAGACATGACACGTCATGTCTACAATGAAGTCATTGTCCTCTTAAATTGGATAACACTTATTGCATCTATTTCATTAACCACACAGGATTTCAGCCAGAAACCTTTATGTGTAAGACTTGGAGGAGTGTGTTTTGACTTCCCTCAATACATTTCAGACAAATATGCCACTGTCTGATGACAGTGATCAATAGATGTGAAAGTGGGATCCTGAAATGTCAGTGTGACCAGTTCTACACAAACAGAAGCACAGAATTGACTAAGGAACCAGTTTCTTTTAAGAAATCAATCTTGCCTTCACATATGAGTACATATATGCCCTCACACAAACACACAGAGAAATGCATAGTAGGTTAGAGCACACAGTAATTCAAGGGGAGAGCAGGTAAATAGGGAGAGGGAAGATCGATGAGAGGCTAAAAGAGAAGAATAATAACTTTGTCTAGTTTAAACTTACATTGAATTGCCCAGATTTTTCATTTTGGTTATCATTTAATTTGGCTTTTTGCATATGGTGAACATCAGTTTGAAATAAATGGGTGAATTATTGTCTGTTGAACCTGGTTGAAGTTGGACTCATACAGTAATTACTTGTGGGCAAATCTCATCTCCTTGCTCTGACTCAATATCTCCTCTCTTGTTATTGCTTTTTTCATCCTCAAAGAACTTTAAGGTTCTGCTTTAGAAAATGACTGAACGTTTGGATTTTTATATCGTCATCTGCCATTAAAAATAGTCTAAATAACACTCTAGCCCGTACCTACAGTGTGAGAGTCATATTGCAGCATCATACAGGCAGAGGTAAAGTCCTGCGCTTGCAGAACGTGTACTCATTAAAAATTAAAGCTTTACATAAGCATATGATTCAGATTCAGACCTTCTAGGAAACCATTTTACTATATTGCTGAATAATCCTAAAGCTTTCAAAGTTTTTTTTCTTGAAGGAACCTGAAGAATCAGCACATATATTTGAACTCCTCAAATTGATCCAGTCACATTGCTAATACATGAGTTTTTTGCATTTTTAAAGCAGTAAGATGCTGTGTCACTTGGAACACACATGCATAATCCTAGGCACGCACACACACACACACACACACACACACACACTGCCCCTTGCAGGCTGCATTAAATATGGCTTGACAGGTGGCTGCTGGATGTGCAGTCCCAAGAGACAGAACAAAGCACTTTCGGTGTGTGTGTGTGCATGGCTGTGTGTGTTTGTTTGAGATAAGGTACAGGTTAATAAATGCAGAGAAAAGACCTTCACACTGCGGAAGAAGAGAAGAGCTTGCAATGATGTCTCCAAAAATCTCTCATGCACTCACTCTTTTCTCTTGCGCGTGCTTATATGTTCTGATTGGGTTGGGCTAAGGGTAAGGGTAAGAGACAAGTGAAGAAGACTGAGGTACTGGTATATTATTAAATTATGTTTGACAAGACATAAAGGATTACTTGTCATTCAAATGGTGTGACTACTCCAAGTGAATGGTCTTTGGGTGGACAAGGACTTTCTCAGATAAATTGAATTGTAATTGAATGTATTGATCAGTATACATACCTTTGTACAGTTATTGACGATGAAATGAAAATTTATCTGGGTTCCTATGTGGTCTGTAAGAAGAAGGGACAGGTAAAGGTTGCTCCTCGGGAAACTGGTCCCACGAACCCCACTAATGGCCATCTTTTTATATGGAATAGATGAGAAGTAGATCTATATGGGGCATCACTCTGAATTTGAAGCTCTTCACTCAGTCCATAGAGAGAAATCACAACGCTGTACGCTGTAACAAAGCAGCCGACAGCTTTATCATCAGCAGCGACAGCGCGTGGCTCGTTATGTTTTCACTTTGTAAGTCTGTGTGTGTGTGTGTGTGTGTATCATGACACCTACTGTAGTGAGAGCTACCACAGAGGCGGTTTTGAATACTGTTGCTGTTCAGTCATTGCAACTATTAAACTTGCACTCAAACATTGGGCACCACTCACAGGGATCTTTGTCTCTGCTTTTAGAGAATGCACAAGACCATGACTTGGCAGTATAGCTAAGTAAGTAAATAAATAAATGAGGCTTTAATAAGAAACAACTTAGAAAGAGCTCAGAATCAAACAGATGATTGAAGCTGGTCTTTTACTGACAAAATCAGTCTGTTTGGATTAGAGAAGGGTCATTTTTGGTTTGGCCAGTGTTAATTCAGACACTGTAATTATGAGTGGTTTGAAAGGCGAAACCATAAAGGTGTTGTCCTCACAGCAAAATGTAAGAATACAAAATTTTATATCTTTTGATAAATAAGGCTTAATACTGTTTCTCATATTTTTAACATGAATGAAAGTGAAAACTGGGAATCCCTATACTGTTGGAAGTGTCTGTAATCCTTGAGACAAAACAAGCAACAGTAAAGGTTGTCTGTCTCTTTCTTTCAATGGTTGGCCACCTGGAGGTTCCTCATACTGTAGGTTCTAGGCAGCTACGGATCTACTCTAGATGGTGTAAAAATGGAAAGGACAACCCTGGTGGTCTAAAACACATGTTATAATTTAGATCTATGACGCTTTGCAAAGGCTGTAATAATACACTCGACAAATTGGTGAGTGTGGCTGCCAGAGGCCGGCGATGGCTCCAGAGCTTCACTAGATTTGTGTCTGGTTTCTGTCTGCTGTCTGTCTCTGTGTCTCCACAGTTCAAATTTGGTTCCACTAAAGGCATCCACCATAAACGTTTTTAACTCATTATGAGTCATTTCACTTCAAAGCATTTCATTAGCATTTTTATTGGAAAGTCCTGATCATACATAATTGAAGTTACATGGGTTGAACTTGTCGTGCAGTGCAGTACATCTCACAATGAGCTTTAAGGTTTTCCAAAGTATTTTTTTGGCCATACACTAATCTCAGTGATTTCTTTCTTTCTTTCTTTCTTTCTTTCTTTCTTTCTTTCTTTCTTTCTTTCTTCCTTTCTTTCCAATACCACAGACAGTGGAGAGCACCCCTGAGTGCCATAGGATGCTATAATAATACCTTGCCCTGAAGTGAGTTGTCTCCTGGTGTAATGTGTTGTCTATAAACCAACCAGCATATTTACACTGAAAGCGCACAGTGCTTTTCCAAGGCCTTGGGGGCCTTGGCTGATGTATGACTCACTGTGACCCTCAACTGCTGGTTAGGTGAAGCAAACATTGTTGGCTTCAATGCTATTAGCTAAAGGCTGACATAAATTTTTGTCTTTCTGTAAATGCAGCACCAGAACAGACGGAGTTATGAGAGGTTTTTCATAATGTGAAATGACATTCTCACATTGTGACACTTTCAAAAAAATTCACAAAAGAAAAACACAGTAAAAGTGTCCAAATACCAGTGACCTACCATACAGCAGCTTTTTCCAAAGCCAAAATTCAAAGGGTTATTTATTTTTACAGCAAATAAACTGCTTTAATTACCTATACCATTATTACTAGATGCACTGGACAAAAGAGTGCAGGAGAAAGAGGCCATCAGTAACTGACTTGCATGTAAACAACAGAAATACCAACAACTGAAAATGAAACAATACTCTCACCACAGCACCACAAAAAAGACCCTGTAAGAAATAAAGTCTTTTCCACTGGAGTGCTAGAGAGCTTTTAATTTGAAATGCTTATAGGAAGTGCTGCCTCTTAATCTAATTCTAATAAAATGTAATGCAACAAGGCAAATGGGAGCAAATAAAACAAGGTTTTGTAGTAAAATACCACCGTGATATCCTAAATATCATCAGAGGGAGTTAGAAATGAAGATTCTCTTGTAATGAAAGTCTGTTTCATTCTGCTGTGGAGGTAAATAAAGACCACGGGCACTTTGAGGAAATACAGTCATTGAAGACTGTTAAGGACGCCAGAGGCTGTTTGTGTGTGAGAGACAACACAAGAAAAACATTGTGTCTCTCCTCCTCCTCCATCTTTCTCTTTGAGCAATCCAGGAGGTAAATCACAGTCTTTGACTTTAACAAACTTTGTGGTTTGGTGATTTTGACACTGTGGTTATAAAATCAGGATTTGACCAGAGGCAATCCAGGCGTAGGTCAGTGGCCAAGTTTTGTCCAGAACTGAGAACAATGAGCTTTAGATCTATTGATGGACAGTTTTTAAAAACTTTCAACCCCAGCTAGCTGTCTTCCTCTGCTTCCATCCCCTATGCTAAAAACCAATGCGAAACCAATCTACTACTCAATGTATAGCTTCATGCTATACGGAGAGTCATCAGAGTGGCATTGATCTTCTCATCAACTGTAACTCTCCGCAACAGCGAAACATTTAATTAGTAAGATATTTTTGGTAACGTCATTGGATTCGCTTTGATAAATGCTTTTACATGG
Organism: Selene dorsalis; assembly: GCA_900303245.1. Taxonomy (NCBI): domain Eukaryota; kingdom Metazoa; phylum Chordata; class Actinopteri; order Carangiformes; family Carangidae; genus Selene; species Selene dorsalis. The sequence continues at coordinate 66,451 of OMNW01014721.1, forward strand.
ACTGTTTGTTATCAAAAATTATTGATCACTATTGTGTTTTACACAGACAAGTCATCTTCCTTTAATGTAGGCTCCGCAATCACAGTTTGAACCTTCTGTCCGTGCATTAGCTGATTACATTGGACAAGGCAAAGTGCTAATGAGAAGAGGTTTCAATATGCATATGGAGTTTTAAATTATTTAAATCAAATACCTCAAGTTTAAAAAAAAGAGACTTTTTAGGTGCAACAGTGTTTCTATACCAGTTTGAGTTGTGTAAACAAACTAAAATATTACTAAGCTTTACTTGTTGGTAGTCGAATGACTCTTTCACCTATTATGCAATCAAATGATTTCGGTTTAAAGATGGTGTTCTGTTTCGCTCGCAGCCACCGGTGTTGCTTTAGGGGAAAATATATTTCTGAATGCTGAAGAGAGCTGTGAATGGCTCTGGCCCCTCAGCAGGTTTTAACGCATGTAGTAGAAACGGAACAATTGTTCGCCTCCAGATATTCACGCATCCTCTACCTGCAGGTGCTCCTGATAATAACAGCGTTCATCTGTGCTCAGCAATCCTAAAATACCCATTCAAACATGTTTTTGTGTGAAACACTGAAATACGGATCCCATAACCAAAAGTAGATTATTAGTGGCTGCTGTATGGATGTGAGAAAAGTAAGCGTCATATGGAAGATTTTAAAATCCTAAAATGTGTCACTGAGAATCTTTGTAAACTCAACAATGGTTTTATCTCAGCTGTTCATTTTGGTTGTGTTTTGGTCGTCTGTGCTCCTGTCTTTTTTGATGAACTCTTCCTCCACATCACTGTGTATCCATCTGGGGTCAGTGTACAAACAACAAATGGCTGTATGAAACTGTAGGAGTTTATATACAAATGTTCAATACAACAGATGATGTGTGATTATATCATTTATTTACTGCAACAAAAATAATCCAATAAAACAGCTCTGAAACAATGGAAACATGCCATGCTTAGTTTTTGTATGATTATGCTCTCACTGTGGGTAGTATTTTAAATAGGGTGGCCTGCCGATCGATCGGCGCCGATTTCCTTAATTTTGAGGGATTGGCGATCGGCCTGTTCTTTTATGTGAAAACGATCTTATCTACCAATCGTATCTGCCTCCGCAAAGGTCTGAAGGTCAGCCACTGTCCCCCACTGCTCTGCCGTGAGAGAGGGCTGACTGACAGGCCCGCCCACCAGGTTACATCTGCACGTGTTCAGAATATTGCTGTGCACTTTATTTTTGTTAAGAGGCTCAAAACAGGTCAGCAGTGTAACTTGTTGCACAAGTTTTGTTTGTTTTAAGATGTGAAAAATAAAAGACTAAAGGAACTAATATAATTTAGTAGGTTGGACAGCAATGCTCTATTGTTTTCATTTATATTTGAGGGAACTACCTCATGTGCAGTTAAAACAACAAGTTTGTATTGTTGTATTGCTTCACAGGTATTGTTTTTCAATAAAACATGATTCGAACATTGAAGGTGTATGCTGTCAGTTATATGAAAATTGGTATCAGCCAAACTTGGAATCGGCAGGTCAGGCTTTTTACAAATCGGTGATGGGTGATCCCCTAATTTTTTTTTTAATAGCATCCTTTTATGGTCCTTCAAACATGTTTTGGAAATACTTCATCTAACCTGCTTCATCTCTGCGGAAAAGCTCGTACAAATATAACTACTTTCATTACTACTACTTTCATTAATTCACTTCCTCTCCTCTTTCTCTGCCTCCATCATCTTTTTTTTCTTTCTTTTTCTCTTGTTTCAAAAACTGTGCAATGTGCTGCTGCCTCACTGACCAGTTCTCCCCAAGACAGAAGCTATTTGCTAATGACCAGATCAGCATAGACAAGCACAGTTTGTATTGACATCTATTTTTCATTATTGCAGGTGCAACTTCGAGGCTGCCCCCCTCCCCCTTGGCTTTTATTGTTCTTCTGACAATTTTGACATCAACCCTGTGAGATTTAAAGAAAGGACAGGTTTTTTTGTGCCCGGCTTCACTCATCATCTGAACCTCCAGACCGACTGACCAGGTGAGGTTACTTGTTGCATGTGCTTCCAAATGCAGTGGCAGTATTATCTCAAATGTATGTGCGAACATTTTTTGACATGCTTGGGGTTTTGTATGTGAGCAATATCGTTGCATTCATAACCATCTACAACTCAAATACTGAAAAATACAAACGTGCTGCGGTGGTGCACAGCAGTGACGTCATCGAAGTAGTTAGGTTAGTAAAAACCCCTGTAAAAAACTCCGGATGACAATAACAAGGCAACTCCGAACTGCTCCGAACTCACTCAGGAGGAACTCACTCTTGAATGGATCTAAATATCGTCCAAAGGACTCCAAGTTACACCAAAATTGTATGGGTGAGTTAATGAACGTATTTTATGCTAGAAATAAGGTCCATGTTGCAAAAAAGAGAACTTCTCCTTTAAAAGCTGCACAGGTGGGAAAGACATGAATGTGGCTCTGACCAGGTCTCTGTTTTCAACCATAAGAACATCAAAATCATTGTTGCCAACGATGATGAGGGCTAAAACATTACCTTGAACCAGAATTGATGTTACTGCTTGCAATGCATGAATGACACCAAAATTAGCCAGAGCTTCAACACGAGCAGCTACTAACCATGTAGGGAGCAACGTTCATTTAACCTAAACATATGAGACATGATGAATACCTGTCAGAAAGAGAAAAAAGAAACATTTACAACAAGAGACAACGAGAGACTGAAAGTACCTCCACAGATGAAATGCCTGTGTGGGTGGATGTACATGTGAGTGCAGGCTGCTTGGAGCTGTGAGTGGGAAGTGGGTATTGAGTGGGAAGAGAAGAGCTGCTTTAGTCAGACAATCAGCACCAAGGCCCGCTGAAAGGCAGTAACGCTTTCATGGCTTCTCTTTGTTTTCTGCACTGGCACAAAGAGTTTCAGGTCGTAAGGTTGGTTATGGACGCTGGAGGAGAGTTTTCATGTGTTTGCCTACCCTATGATTATCCATGTGCATATGATAGTTAGGAGCTGGTTTCCCTCCTTTTTTCTCCTCTTCCTATTTCCACAGGAAGTCATGATGTATGTTGTTACAATAGGAAAAGGAACGGGATAGAATTGACTGAATAGGCTGGTCAGCACATTTCGGTCAAGACATGTAAAACAAAAACGGGTCACTGGGCAGCCTCGCAACTGAATCTCATGCAAGTTGTACTGAGGAAGAAGCTGTTTGTTTGTGAGATGCTCTAGTTTGTGCAGCAATCCAATTTACATATATTTTGTGTAAATCAAACAAAAACATCCTCTAGTATTTGCTGAATAAGACCAGAAATGAGATACAAAAATTACACACTGCAACATAAAAACATATTTATCCAGACTCATAATCTGTATGTAATGGACAGTGTGTTTGAGAGAAGAACAGCAGGGGGAAAAATGTATGTAGGGGTAATTAAACAAAAGACTAATGACGTCTGTCAGTAAAACAATGTTGAAAAGATCATCAGTGTCACTGAGGATGGTTTCTGGTTTAAAGTGGCCGTCGATCTTGATTGGTTGTCTGTTTTTATAATGACATCATTACTTTTATTAGCTCTGTCATTGAGAAATATTAATTGTGTTTGTTGGGACATTCCTATCTGGTGGATAGTGTTTCATTTCATCTCATCCATAAAATGATGTCACCTGATGCATGACATCATCACTTCCCACCAACAGTGCTTGGTCATAATGTTTAAAGGCACTAATAACATCATTTCTAGACTGACGCTCCTGAGAGCCGATATTTTATGCATTTTGTGCAATTCAACATCTTTTTGCCGTCATGCTGAAAAATCCTCAGTGGGCAACTTTTTTAGATGAAAAGCCTTTGAAGCCACATTTACAGAAGACCTTCGCTGCAGCTCTCCAGTTAATGCTGCTATGATAAGGCCTTTTTCTACAGAACGGCACCTTTAAGCAGGCGTGAGGTAAATTTCATCTCAGGTTTTATGAAAGGACACAAGAATTACAAAGAGTGAATGTGATGTGGGCCATTTTCATAAAGTATGATTAGGACCTGTTTAGCCCTGTTTAGTGAGGAACTTGTGGATAAAATTACCACAACGCTGGTCTCCGTGGCCTAGTTTGGCACACATACAGGCTAAACTCCACTTTCCTCTGCTCTAGTAAAATCACCCTTGAGACTAACATGGAATATAATATTACATTTGCCGTAAATGGTTAGAGGGGAAATACTGGAAAATATTTGATGTACTTTCTTGCCAAGAGTTAGATGAGAAGATTAATACCACTTTTGTGGTAAAATAGATAATATAAACCTGGAGCCGGCAGCAAGCCAGTTAGCTTTAGCATAGATTAACACTGGAAACAGGGAGAAACTGCAAGTCTGGCTTTGTTCAGTGGTAAAACATCTATTTACCACAACCTCAACAGGCTCTATGTCATTTGTTGAACTGATACAAAAGCCGAGACGTACAAATAACAATTCTCCATAGGATTATGGGCCAGATTTTTTCTCACATCAGTTCCCAGGCAACCAGCTGAGACTGCAGGAGGTTACTGGTCCAAGAAATAGTTTGGCACCAAGTCACCTAAAGATGGGGGAATTATTGTCTTTATACTTTTGTTTTTTGTACATTTCCGGTCTTCGTGCTAAGCTAAGGTAGCAACTCTCCACCTACACATTCACTACACATACATGAATTTCTCCCAATTCTCATTCAATCACGGCAAGAAAGCAAAGAAGCAAATTTCCCATATTCTTTTACACGCACATATTTATGTTTCTTCTTTGAAGTGTCTGCGTGGCTACATACATGTGCGAATGGAGCACATATGTAACACACACACACACAAGGAACTAACCTAGATCTTGCATCCCTAAGCTCCTCTCCTGCTCTCTGGCTCCTGCAGTGAGACAGCCCTGGAAGGAGAGCCCTGCAATGCAGCATCTGTGTGACTCACATACACACACACACACACACACACACACGCACACACTCACACACACACATTTATACTGTGAAATTGTGGGATGTGAAGGCGCTCAGATCGTAGGAGGGAGATGAGAGAGAGAGAGAGAGAGAGAGAGAGAGTATAGTGTGGGGAAGGATGAAGCCTGTTGAGAGGTTGAGGAGGAAGAGTGAGTAGGAGGAGGAATAGTGACAAGAGGAGGTGGAGGAAGGTGAAGAGGGAAGAAGAAATAACAGGTGGGAGGAAGACTTATAGGTGAAAGGATGCAAAGAAATCAGACAAAAGAATATGAAAAAGCCATGGAAATGATAAATGGACTACTTAATTATTTTGATGATTGCCTTGTCTGTGCGGGATTTTTATGGCTGACGCGTTCACAGGCAGTTTATTAGTCTTGCTGCATCTTTTTAAGTTTGAGATACTTTTGATGTTTTCTGGAACAGACAAAGCGAAGACTGTCTTGAAACAAATTTAGAAAATGCCATCACTTACCACAGCTTGCAAGTTGATCTTCAGAAAACCTTTGACTGCTGTTTGATACTGTCATATCTAATTTTGCTTCGGTACAGCGAGGAGATGTGGGAACACCATTTCAATCAGCCCTCAATCTGGTGACATAAACTCTGTCTTAGTTATTTGTTTTGTTGAGCTGAGATAATTCATGTTAATCTATGAACACAGTGCATTCATATAAACTAACTAAACACTTCACTGTGTCAAACAATGACAAATTAGTGCCAAAAAATCACAGTTATGAAAACTTCAAAGGTTAAAGGAAAGGAATTTAAATCTTAAAATGTTTATTTCCACCTCACCTCCTACTGGAGTTTCCTAATGGCCTGACTTTTACAATTGTGAAGAATAGATATTTTCATCCTCTAAAAAACATACATTTCCACTTCACTAAGCTGTTCTTTTTATGTGATGAGTGACAGAACATGAAAATTTCATTTTACAGTCTCTGTCCTAATGGACACTATTTATGTTTTAGCCAGACAGCCCACCTGCTATTTTGAGCCCATTAGAACCTCTATGTGAATGTGTGTGTGTGTTCATGTATGTTCTAGCTTGACAGTACTTACATTAGCGTGTCCTTGTAAGTATGTCGGTTGTATTGACTGCTGCTCAGTCAGAAGAAGCAAAAGTCACATTTTCCCTCTCTTGACCATTACTGTCTACTGTCTAGACACAAAACTCCCAACTGCTGGAGAACTGTACAGCAGTCAGCCATTGTCACTGTGTACTGTAGTTGTACTGGGCATACAGAGGTGGACAAAGTACGCAGCACTATTACTATAGATCCCTCTGGTCAAACTATAATCCAATACAAATGAAAGGAGAGGTGGTGTGTTAAAAACTACCACCAAAATAGAAACGGCCCTCCTTTGGTTTTCAGATGCTTAAGATTTACATTTGAAATCCACAAGGAATTCAGAACATGCCTTTAAGAGCAGGTCAGGAAAATCAAGTGCCGGGGCTTTGGATGAGTGGTTCTTATCATCATAGGACTTTATGTGAATGCATCAGGAATGTGTTACTGTTACTATTACTATATAACATAATACCAATATGCTTTTATTCTTGATGTTTTTGTGTTTCTGCTTTATCTTTAGACAAGTGTCTTACAGGTATTCAGAAAAGGTTATTTTTTGTAGAATTCATTATGTACAGAAGCAAATTTGAGTAGCAGGAAGACATTTACAAAAAGTTTGTGTTTGATATACACTCAGCAAGCACTTTATTAGGAACAACACTGGTTAAAGCCTGCATTTGCTCTTAAAACAGCCTAACTTCTTCAAGGCATGGATTTCACAAGATGTTGGAAACTTTCCTTTGAGATTTGCTCTCCATGTTGCAGTGATTATATCACATAATTTCACATTGCCCTCTCCAGCTCGTCCACATCTCGGAGGAGTTTTGATGATTGGAGAGGCCATTGTAATTGACTGAAGTCATGGTCATGTCCATCAAACCAAGATCAGATGACTTTTGCTTTATAACATGGTGCATTATCATGCTGGAAATAGCCATTAGAAGATGGTGCATTCTTGCCATAAGGTGATTCACATGGTTAGTAACACCACTCAAGACAGGCTGAGGCTTTCAAAGCTTGATTAATTGGTATTAAGGGCCCCAAAGTGTGCCAAGAAAGCATTTCCACCACCCTCATACAACCACCACCAGCCTGGACTGTAGGTAGAAGTCAAGTTGGGTCCATGGATGCATGCTGTTGATGCCAAATTCTGACCTTACCATCTGCTGCCTCAGCGAAAATCCAGGTCATTTAGACAAGCCTGTCTAATTGCTGACAGCAGTGGAACCCAATGTGTCAAGTTTCAGCATTCAGGGAAGCTTTTTGAAAAAGACCTTCAGTAAGAGTGGTTATCTGAGTCACCAAGGCCTTTCTGTCAGTTCAAAAAGACCTCTCTCATCAACAAGCTATTTCCATCCACAGATTTGCCCACTGGATTTTTCTGAGGACACTGTAAGAGATTGTGTGTGATACCAGGAGATCAGAAGCTGCAGAAATACTCAAACAGACCCATCTGCCACCAACAACCATCCCATGGTCAAAGTCACTAAAATGTAATGTTTTCTACATTCCCATCATGTGTGATGTGAACAACAACTGAAGCACCAGACTGGCATCTGTAGGACTTTATGCACTGCACTGCTACCACATGATTGACTGGGTGAGTCCATGAGTAAGCAGGTGCACAGGTCATCTTAACAAAGTGTTTGAGAGTATAAAAAAAAAAACAGTTACTAATAGAAACAACATTTAAAAAAGTAAAAGCGTAAATTTAAATTGTGACCCTCCAAAGTGCAAGATTCTGTCAAAAAGAGAGAGAGAGAGAGTATCGGCATCAACCATCGCTCTGGCAAAGTGCCACAGGCTTTTTGCCAAGTGTAACAGACCTGCTTGTCTACTGAGATGCCTGATGTCTGACTCTATCATATCACCATCTCATACAGCCCCATTCTCACTGGACAGAGTGCCTGGAGGACAGTATATTATCTGGACCATATATACTGTCTCATCTTGACAAGATTGTTCCTTTGACTTCCATTTCCACTGTCCCATCTGATTAACACTACACTTTTCTTCTCGCCACTTACATGCTCATCATATTGGGAGTTTCACATCATATCCTATACAGCAGGATATTGCTCTGACAAACAGGGCAGTCTTAATAAATGGCATCCTAATAAGTAGAGATGAGACACTGTACTGCATTGCAGCCCCAGTTTGTGTTTCATACTGATGATTCATGGGGTTTCAAATGATAACATTTCCTAATTCCTCCCTAATCACAAGACCCAGCAGGCAATTTTTTTTAAATGGTTTGTAATAGTATTATTTTATTCTTTCATCCTCTGGCCCAGCAGGTGGTGCTGTTTCATTCACACATGTAGCACACCCCCTGCTCATAAACATGCAGACTACACACTAAAATGTTGTCATCAGCAGCTTGACAGGCCTCCAGGAAGCCAGGGTACACTTCCTTCCCCTCCCGTCCATTGACCCCCCGAGCCTGGCCACCAGTCAGGATGATCTTGTTGGGTCTTGGATCTCAGCCACCGAGCTCAAAGTGACCTTCATCATCAGACAGACAGCACCGAGACATAACACCAGGGCAAGTGGGCCCATGTCTGTATTTTATGACTTCTCATATTAGGAGTGCTCCTCATCAGGGGCTTGAAGGGACAGAAGCAGCAGATGAGACGGTGACAGTGGAGGGACCATCCAAAATATACTACCATGGCTTTTGGATAGAGCCGGAGAGAGAATTTAGTAAGGAGGATGTGCAGTGTTGTGTGATGTGGAGTCTCTGTGGAGGCTTCATTCACAATGATTTTCCCTTCAGAGCTGAGTCATGCAAAGCTCAATTGACTCCTTACTTTGATCCATTTAGGCTGCAAGGGCTTACAGCCACCACAAATTCAATGCACCACTATTCTGTTCTTTCTCTCTGTTCAATGCCATCCTCCTCCTCTGTGTTATATCCTCATGGTTTTCTGTTCTTTTGGTTTTCAACCGGCCACACATCATGTTAATTTGAGCTTTTCCACTGACGTCACCTCGTATATTTCTTTTTTTGTTTTTTGAATGGATTTCACACTGGATGTGGTTATTGGACCTTGTGGTTTTTGCTAATTGACAAACAACAGCATGCTTACACAATAAACTGAACATGTTTAACACTGCACTTCAAAAAATCAACAGTGGTTTGAATGCTGGCACTTTTTTTTGTTTCACTGTCTGTTTTCAATATTTTTATTTCTTTTGGAGAATTTTGCAAATGTACCACTACCACTTTGCCGCGGTAGCCAGGTACTGACACCATTGATCCTTTTATTTCAGCTATTTCAGACTTTTTCAGAGAATGTGTTGTTGTTGGTAGTTTATCAGTTATTTTGTAAATATACCAGCCTGACACGAACTGCAAGGTTGAAAATCACTCTTTTAGTTTTTTTCTCTTTTATTCTATTCTCTTTCATTCTTTTCTGTTTATTCTATTCTCTTTCATTCTTTTCTGTTTTGTACTCTTAGTGTGCAGACAGGGAGCAATGCCCTTGAATGTACTGTGAATGCAGTGACCAGTGCTCACTGTAGCGATACCTTGGTCTCAGGCTGCAGTTATTGACTCGTGTTTTCTCCAGCAGACTTCCCTTTAATCTCCGGGTCTCTGTGGATTGCAGAGCTAAATGACAAATTGCTCCTTCACATATCCCCTTATGCACAACTACACAGGACGCTTGCCAAATGCTTCAAGTAGCAGCAGCAAAAATCAAGAAATCGCTTCAGAGTATTTCCCCTAGGTCGTATTTGTATGTGAGCTCACAGTTGTCCTTCTCTCTCTCACTTAACCCTTTGTTTCTCTGTCTTTCTGTCCTTTCATGCTGTCAGACTGAAACTGCCTCAAAAATTGTTGATATCATTGTCATTATCTAGGAAGAAATTGGAGCAATTCACAAAAGATAAAATATAGAATAAAACCTAATAGCCAACAGACTTATCCAGTTAAGTCAATTATCCACAGAAAGGAAGCAGAGCCTGACTTAAAGACTGACCATACACAGCCTAGTGTATTGATCCTAAGGCTACATCACACCTATTCATTTCCTTCCTCCACTTTCTGCACAGTATCGGCCAGGAGATCATTGAGTCTTGCTGCATTCCTTGCCTCAGGTTATCATGTGGATTGATCAATATTTTACCCCTTTTGCTTCTGCTCGATCTCCTCTCTACATTGTTCTGATCAATTAGATCTACTCAGCTCGGGATTCCATACGTGTGAGCCCCACAGCGCCCCCTTCCCCATTTTAACTGTTTGTGTTTACATTGTTCTTCAGAATCAATTATGTGTCACAGTTCCACTATTTGTCTAATATTGGAACTTGGCACATTGATCAGAGGCCATCTTGTATTCCCACAGCCCTGACTCACAAACATCTAATGTCTGCTCTGTTCATTTTCCTCCAGTTGTCATTTCTACCTGTGCCACTGGCTATATGAGTCATCACACACACACACACACAAATACACACACACACACACAAGTCAGTGGGGTTTCATCCAGTAGTTGTCACCTGCCTGCCAACATCCAAGGGCAGTATTTCACACAACCACCTACACACACACTCACACAAGCACAGATGAGCTTTCAGAATTGTTGACAGTGAAGCTCAGTGGAGCAGTGACAGGGGTGATGACTGACAAAAACAGATTTGTGAATGTGACTAATGCAGCGTGCCCTACAGTCTCCTCAGGGCTTCAGTGTTCATTCTTCTTCATGAAACAGTGCTAAGATTAGAGTTGGTGATTGTGCTGAGTGTTGACCACTCCTCAACCCCTCCTCCCTGTGTCTTCCTGTCTTACAGCCAGAAGGAGAGACCCCATCCCTTGCCCACTCTCCCCCTGCTGCTAGCAGCACCAGCATGGCAGACAGTCGACAGCCAGAAGATGGTGCCCCCCAGTGGGACCCGTCAGGAGGGCAGGAGCCTACTGGCACCCATGGAGCCAATGGCTATTCTGCCTCAGCATACAGGACTTGCCAGCCAGGCGGGGCCCACATGGCCTCAGCCTCCTACTCTGCCAGGGAGAACGGCTTCAATGGGGAGCTTACTGGCGCTCCTGCTATTACTGCAGGTAAGATGCCCTCATAAGTTTTCTGTTTTACCTACAATCAAAGGCTCATTTAGAATCCACTTGCATTCATGGGTTGCCTTTCATTAGGTCATTGGATGCATTGCACTGTAATCACCAGTCACCATCATCAGACAGGTAAAATGTTGAAAATTACAGAGACCAAGTCATCTTTAAAGAGATGAGATTTACAGTAAATGAACCTAGATTTTGGGGAACTCTACAGAAGCCTATTTTGACAGGGGAAGGAAAACAACATGTATTTTTTTCAACTTAAAACATCATAATTTTAATTTACTGAATACATTTGAGCATTTTATGGCTTTGTTGAATCGAACATTATGGGATGAATGGGGAACGACATGCAACAGAGTTCCCCAGCAAAAAACAAACAGGCCCCTTAGATTTTATATCACCAGGAAGGGCTTGGCAATATGTTTTGACAACTCTATCGAACTTCAATCTCATTTTTAATTAATGAATGGTCTCATGCACTCTTCATATTGAACTATATGATTGTGTTCCAAGTGGTTAAACAAGTTGTTGCTGGTACCTTTGGTGGCTGAAAAAGCTTCTCAGCAATGTTTGTATTGGAATTCTTGTTGTTTGTAGCTAGCATAGCATACCCAGTGATGCTTGTGTCATCCATATGGCCTCCTTGACTTAGTGTGAATAGGGACAAATGTTTGTTAAAAGGGGAGGAGGCACATAATTGAACACAAGGTGGTATTTTTTAAAGGGATATCTTACAAATGCATAAACTAGGCAAAGGTATAAAGTTACTGACGTGGAAAACTAAGTTGTGAGATGTTCTATTTGTTGGGTTTGATACTTTTTTGGTTCATTACATAGCTCTACCAACAAGCCCACAAATTCAGCATCATGACATGTACATGTCATATTATATTATACTGACTATATTTGTTAACCTGAATGCAGCTTTATGAAGAAATTCTTCACAAATGGAGGTGGAGAGTAAAAGCATGTTCACGTATATAAATATGGCAAACAATAAACAGGCCTAAATGTTTTGAGCTTTGAAGATTTATATGTGGATGTGCTCAGAACTATATTTAACTGCAGTGCATCAGCAAAAAAGAATACAATTGTGTCACCAATCCATTATGGCAAGCACTGATACAGTATATGTATGGTATTACCAAACGTGTGTGGTAGAAACCAGGTAAAACATTCAAATCCTGATATTCAGAGTCCTGGTGAATGGAATACATGATGGTTTTTGCCTTGAGTTTTAAAAGATGTAAAAACAGCAGACATTTATAGTATGTATAGTATATAGTATATAGTATATAGTATATAGTATGTATGATTACTTAAGTAAGAATCTCATTTGGAAGCAAACATCAGAAACACTGTGCAGAACAATGCACACAGCAGAGGTCCCCAAGCAAGGTGTAAGCAGGTCAGTTTCAGGCCATAAGTGCTGGAATAACCATGACGCAGCAGAGATGGTGCTCAGAAGGGCTTTGTGATTAACTGATGTCAAACATGATGTGTGCATGTGAGCATGTGTATGTGTGTTTGCGTGTATGTGCAGTTGTCTCCTCTGGTGCGTGGGCTTGCAATACTCTCACTCGAATCACATACTGTTATTAGTGGTGCTGTAATTAACACATAAAATCTCTCTCGCTCCACCCCTTAGTCCCCTACCCCATCCACACTCACACCGTGGAGACAAGAATGATAATGTACCAATGGCGTAACCATAGCAACAGCTCCCCTACAATTTACTTCGCCAGGGCTTTTGTTCTTTTTGCCTGTAGCTTTCCACAGACAAGGTTCTTAAGCATGCGAAGACAAGATCCCAATTCACTTCCCATCTAGATTATTAGGTCTAAACTGATATGAGTTTTGTATTCTGACAGTATTTTTGAGGGCAAATACCCAATCCCATTGGCCTCAATGTCCATCTTTAGTTGTTTAGTAGCCTACCATTCAGTCAGAAAACAAACAGATTATTGTAAGACAATTACAAACTTCTTTCAGGAACATTACACATATCAGGATTGTTCATGGAACTGTTTATAAATTGAGATTAAAGAAAGAGTCACATCCCTGTATTATAATCACAAAATGACACTTCAAATCACAATGATATTCAAATAGATTTTTTCGTACTGTAATGAATAAGCATTCATATAATTTCAGCAAACTGTAAGTGGTCTGTAGTTACTACTATAAACCAAGCAGTGTGGCATCTCCTGACCCATTAGGTCTTGTCCCCGAGCCTCTGAAACTGTTACAGTCCTGCTTCAAATGTGTCATCCATTCATATCTCCACTATCACTTAAAGATACAGTATTTTTCAACAGTGGTTTATAGTAATTGTATGAAAATTGACAAAATCAATCATTTTAAAAGTTCAGCTGTGTCAAGAGAGACGACCCCTCTTCTCCTATACAACAGTAATCTGTAATAATAATGACGATCAGTTTATCAATACACGTCAGATCATCAGCATAAAAATGACACATTCTCTCAGCAGCTGTGAAACTAAAGCTATGTTTGTCTGCAGACTCTCTTGTCAGCATACATTAGGATTGCTCTAGAGCTGGGCAGGGTGGGGAGTGGGGCATGGGTAAGTGGGGCAGGATGGGTGACAGAAGGGCTGATGCTGGCACTCTCTTTCCCTGTGAAAAGCTCTTCAGACACAACAAGAACTAGTGAAGCACAAAATTGCCCTCTTGACTTTCCTTTGAAACGAGGTTGAAAAGTCAGTCATCCATGCTGGAACTGGTCAAGAGAAAGTGAGGAAATAAAAATCAGAGTGACCTAATAGAAACAGAAAGAAGGTGAAAGGTTTTTTTTATTTTATGCTAGGGAGGAATTGACTTACATAAATCTAGGAAGCCCTTGTGTTATATTAGGGGTATAGCCTTGACTGATGTTTCTGTCATTGAGCTGACGTAAGTTACTGGGCATAATGTCAAGAAGCCTTGACAAGATTTTCTGTTGTTAGAGTCCATCTCATCAGCTTAGATCAGTATGTTTGGCAGTGGCAGAGAAGAGATTAGCCAAATGGCTCCATGGTTTGAGGCAGGAAACACGTTTCAATCTCTGTGATACACTGAATGAAATTTTCCTAGCGTATATTTTGGCTCTAAAAACTGCAAACGAGAGCACATAAAAAAAATACTGAAATTTTAATTTAGGGAACATTTAAACCACATAAAAGCAATATAATAAATTTCACATCTAATTGTTTTGTATAAAAAAGTGTACTCCAGTGATTAGGATTCAATTTTATGCCACTGTGGCACTTACACATGGGCCATTTGAGGAAAGAGGGCCAAAGTCAATACAGCAGAACAAGAAATTCACATCCCTTTCCCCTCTGAAATCCAGTAGCCTATATTACCCCCAGTGCAATTCATCCACCAACTGTTGTGATTTGGGAAAGTTTATGCACGACAAGTGGTGGTTAGAGTAGCCTGGAGCTGCTACTCTCAACCCAAGATGAGGAGTGGGTGACAGATGTCTGGTAAAATCATGTCTTTCTAACTAACACAAATTACAGTATCACATTATATCACAATATGGAGAAACACAACACTATTTGGTGACTAAAATACAGACAAATATTAAGTGTATATTCTTCATTGTGCATTTTTTAAACATTGTCACCTATCGACAGGTGATTACAAGAATGCAGCAGAGGAAGTAGTATCCAGATGTTGTTAGCTTGTTGTATATTCAAAAATACATAGCAATCATTTTCCAATCAGTCCTATTTTTTCATTAAAAAAAGAAATCTGGCCTTGGTTACATTTACTTTGATTTACTAATGTCCAGCCATGTTATAGCCATCATTTCTTTTTACTGCCGACTGTAGTTGCAAAGGCTCAGAGGTTGTAACAGCCATGGCATGTCCCTGGCATCTGAATTGCATATGGACCCAAGGCAGTGCCCTGCCGGCAGCCTGTTGCTATGGCAACCACTTGTTTTACACATTTTGGGTGCTGGCTGAGATCATACCAAACAGCACTCATGCTCTTTCCTTGCCCTCTCAGTCCATCTGTGTGTGTCTGTGTGTGTGTTAGAGAGAGGGAGAGAGAGAGAGAGAGATAGAGAGGGGGGACATGTGTGTGTTTGTGTGTTGCAGTCTGACTGTGTGATGCACTGACTCAGGGCTCCCAGTCGTAGTCTCTGCTCAGAGAGAGAGTGAACGTGCTCAGCTTCAGTCTTTCTAATCAGGTAATAGATGTTTTTACTTCTTCAGGTGAGAGTGTGTGTGTGTGTGTGTGTGTGTGTGCGCGTGCGTGCGTGTGTGCGTGTGCGTGCGTGCGCATGTGTGTGCGTGTGCATGTGCATGACCGTGTGCATATGGTGTGACTTTTGGTTGCTGATATTGATCTACAGATATGGTGCAGCCTGAATATCAAAGCAGCTGTTTGTGCATGTGGTTTATTCTACTGTCAAAGCCAAGTAAAGGCAGGCAGCTATGTCCTTTGACATCACTCTGTCATGTAACTGTCGAGCTGACCAGACCAGGCTACTTTTCATTACTGCCAGCCAGCTGTGTGGATGTGACAAGGTCATTTCCACAGCACTGTTGCTTTGTGAATGTGCATGTCTTTAGATTTTTTTTTGAAAAACAAGCAATAATGTCTCAGCGCATCCAGAGGAATTACATTTTATTTGGTTTATATAGAGCTTACAATGTATTTGTGACATTTCACCAATTTTTGTTGAGCAAAATCTTTCATTGATTTTTAACAGTGTATTAAGAAAAAATAAACCAACAAGTGGTATACCAACTAATGCATAGGGGTCGGTTCAGAGAAACAGTTGAACTGTTAAAGCTCAATTTATAATCTGTTACAGTCACTCAATAAACCTGCTGCAGGCACTTCATCCCGATGAAGAGTAACCGTCCTTTGATTTATGCTTTTGAATGTCACTGCAAACCTATGTCTGAGCAAGATGAAACCTCCAAAGCCGTATGCTTGACTACTTAGTTTGCATTATTTTCTCTCTTTTTTTAGGACATTCATTTAGCTGTACTTGCAATTTCAATGGGTTTCTTCTTTTACCAGTTTATTGTGTAAATTATAGTCTGTCCTAGTTCATCACCCCTAATATGATACCACCTCACCTGCAGCTGGTCAACACTGTCATGTGATTCTTTCCAACTTAACATAATTACCCAGCACTTCCACTACTCTGTGCTCGTGTTGAGGATGCATTCCTTATGTGTTTACATCTCTCTTTCAGAGAGATTTAGCTGTCTTTCAGCTTTTTATCCCAGGTCTCAGTTCAAGGGGCTGTTGGTAGTTATTTGATATTACACTCAGTGATTGACACGTTTCAGCTCTATTTTCCAGTACTAGCAGAGAGGATTTTGTCTGGAAGAAATCAATAAGTGGTACACGTTTATTGCACTTTGCTATGGAGAAATGGGAAATGGCTGCTTTGAGTTGGTGAGTGGGAAGTGTTAAGTGTTCCCGGAAGAAGTGTGTGTACGTGCGTAATCGTATGTGTGTGTATGCCTGCCAGCTTGTTTGTGTTGGTGTGTGGGTGATGCTGGATAGAAAACGGTCCTAAAACGGCAGCAGTAAAAGCATCACACTGCCACCCAATCCCACATAACCACTGTTACTATGCAAATGAAGGCAGGTTTGATTGGTGCTGCACAGCGCCCCATGCACGACAGACTATATTTAAACTGATTCTTACGTGCATAAAGGCAGACAGATGTGAGCTTAAATGAAGAGGACAGTTTAAATTGCTTTGCTCTCAGATTGGAACAAAAATTGATCTAAATAAACTCCTATATTAAACATGCATACCTCATTGTCACAGATCACAGAGTGTCACCTCTTTCAGTAAATTTCACCTACTGTTTGCTCTTCATGGGTTTTTAGATTAAACCTTTTTCAAAGATCTCACCTTATCTCACACTAAATCTGTTGCCACCCAGGTCGGCTGGCAAAGTTGTGCTAGAATCCAATTACATAGAGATTTGGATAATATGATTTTGCAATGAAGTATGGACATCAAACCAAAACTATTGTTTTCTTATGTGTAAGCACTGTTTGGAAGTATTCCAGCAAATTTTCAAAGCATTACAGCACTAATGATGTGGTCCAATCCTTTACAAATGGTTCAATCTATTGAACCGCCTGCATCATTAAAATGTAATTAGAAAAGCTACACATCCAATCATCCAGTGGTGTAGTAGTTAACACAATACAATGTGTATCGTACATGTGGCCTTCACAGCTCAAATTTAGATGATGTTTTGCTTGTGATACCCACTCTAGTTCTCTTGCCACTAAAGAGAAGCAAAATGTCAGTATTCATTATGGAATTATATTTTTAAATTCAGCTGAGATGTGATTGTGATGGTGTGATGGCAGTATGATAACTTTTCAGGTAAACTGCGTGGAAATGAAAATAATGAAAAGTTGCAGTCTGCATGTTACAGCCTAGATCTTAGTTCTGGGATTAGTATCTTTGTAGCATTTCAGAAAAGTCCTTTTACATTAGATATTGTTTTGCCTTTATGACCAAAAAACCCGAAAAAGTTCAACATTCAACAAATTATAAGACAACTTCTTTTTTTCTAAATTCAGGTCCAGGTTTAATTTTGTGTCTGTATTTTTTGTGAATGCGGGGTTTCCATGGTGACACTCATAGCCTTCACCAGCAGCTCGAGCATCCCTGCAGTTAAGTAAACAACTACAGCTCTCTCATATTGGCTTTCATTACAGGCTTTGAGTGGCGTGAGTTTTAATATACAGATACAGACTGAGCACCATCTAGCATCAACTTACCTCACATTTTCATACTGATATTTCACAGACTTATTTTAGGAACGATTGTCCTAATATAGTGGAGCATCTGGAGAGTTACTGCATCTTTCTTGAGCCAGACTTGGTATTTAACACAAATACAAATATAAATGCCATACTTCTATTTGGTCTCAGAGAAGTTCTGGCAAACTGTCCACCTTCTCACAAAACAGGGCTTCACCTGGACTGAAGGTCAGTGGAAGGAGCCCTTCAGGGGGAGTTTCAGCCATAGCTCTGTATGTCGCCATACCTCTGTCATCCAGGGGCAGTAAGTCAGTCACCAGGTTGGGGGTAGGTTACTGACCCCCGGTAAAGAAGTTCAAGTGTTTCTTGGTCATGTTCTCAAATAGAATACAGCAGGAGATTGGCAGATGGATCGAGGGAGCATTAGCTGTAAAGTTGGCATTGTTGTGATGATGAGAGAGCTGAGCTGTGAACCTAAGCTTTCTATTTAGTAGTTGATCTACGTTCTGATCATCAACAATGGGTGAGTCATGAGTTTTTGCTAGTGACTGAAAGAATGAGACCACAGACACCAGCGACTTAGATACTTTCCCCTGCAGGTTGACTAGGCTCAACTGTAGAGATAGGGTAAATTACTCGGATATCTGGAGGGAGCCAGAGTGGAACTGCTGCTCCTTAATGTCAGGCATCAGATTAGGATGCCTCCTGGGTCCCAGTTGTGGTTTTCATGGCTCATCTCACTGATAGGAGACCAGGGGGTAGGCCCAGAACAATACAGAGGGGCTGTGCTGTATATCCAGTTTAGGTCACTTTATAAAGATCCTTAAGGTTTATTATATCATTGACTCTGTGTGTGTGTGTGTGTGTCTGTGTGATTGCTTGTACTAGAACAAGTGTCAGCACGGATTGTGCAAGAAGTGACAGCAGAGGCAGTGGCAGTACTGAAGGGAGAACAAGAGACTCAAAGGTTGCCATCAGGTAAACCACACACCTACACACACACACACACACACACACACACACACACACACACACACACACTCACTGACTCACACTACATCATTCTCTCTTCATTCAGTGGTCACAAAAGGATGGAGCCCGTCCCAGCTTGGCATTAAGCAGTGTGAATCCTATAGAAGTCTCCAGCTCACCTTATCTGCATTATCACTACATTGTGGGAGAAAACCAGAGCAGCCATTCCTTCTTTATAAATGTTAATGTTGAGGGGTTTTTTTTAATCTTGAGCATTAAACGGCATACACCAAGCTCTTCGCCGCAGAGACAGGAGAGAGAAAATAATAATTACCATGAACCTCAACCTGCAACTGTGTAAAGAGTGATACAGCAGTGTGGTCAGGTGAACAGTGTAGTAGCAGTTGTCTGCCTGATACTTGAGCGAACTAGTAGCAGTTTTGCTGCATTTGCTTACCTCACTGAAATAGGACTACGCACATTTTGAGAACGTTGTAATAAATGACTGATTATTAAAATGAGTAAATAAGGGTCTCTAGAGACATGTAGGTTCAACGTTTTGACACAAAGGAAGAGTACAAGTTTTAAAAAAGTACCCCTGGCTACAAGTCCTCAAAGCCTTTTACATTCTATATGACTATATGTTTTCCTTCTCTTTCCTCTCCTTTACCTCAACTTGCAGTTGAAGACACCACCAATTTGCCTCCCTCTCCTCCCCCCTCACCTGCTGCAGAGCACTTTGGTCCTCTGGAACAAGGTAGGGCCACTGTGTTTATGAGAGTATGTGTCAAATGGAGAGGAGTGTGGTTTCCTTCTTTCCCATGACGGTAGCTGTAGAGGTTTGTGGTCGCCAGCACATTGATGTGGGTTGGCTCTCAGGGTGCTCCTCAGTCCCCTGTGTCGGGACATACCCAACGTGTAGGGAGCAAACTACACATTGATACCTTCTACATATCAGATTTGCTAAAAGCAGGAACATGTTTTCCATTTTTCAGACATCCATTTCTTCTGAAATCCTGCTTCCTCCTCCTCATTGTACATCTGGTACAGATACAACTTGTATCTTCATTCTCATCACCATTTACCTCTTAATGACAGAAAGCCTCACATGCATGACCACATTGTTACATTGAGTGCACTCTTTTTTTCATCCTCTCCTTTCATTCTCCACTCTGACCTCCACACCTCGCTGTCTTTCCACACACTGATATGACAGCCAATTTAGGTAACCCGTCAACTTCTTGTTGTTTGTCTTTTTCAGTTGGATAATGTCTTGTGTTTTGTGTGTCTAAACATAGTGTGTGTTTTCTCGTCAGTCTTTTTGTATGTGTTTTTTTTGGGGTGGGGGCGTGACTACAGATCAGAGCCGTTTAAGCAACCTCAACCCTCTTTCTGGCTAAGACTGAGGTCTAATGACTAAAATAACATATAAAAAGTAAATTAACTAGTATACTGAATCTATAGGACTATGTAGAAATGTGGTCTAGGTTTACTGAATCATCTTAGTAAGCTAGTCTAAATTGGTGTACTAGCCCGGAGGTAAATGGATTGCTAGTCTTTTGGTGTTATAAGATTTAGAAGCTGTGTTCAGAAATGGATAAAAGTACCTCATTTACACCTTAATCCTTTACAGGATTTGTTCTGTCTTTCATTTTGTCTTTTTTTATATATCGCTTCCAAATTTTATTTCGGGCTATGCAGTAATTCTTGTGCAGCTTCTGATGGCAAGAAATAGTTGTAGCTACATTGCAACAAAAACTAGTGTCTGCTTTATACTTTGTCTTTCTGTTTGCATCAAATGTAATGAGGAGTCTGTCGGGTGGGCCAGCCATGCACCAAGTACAGACGGTCTCTTTTGCCTCTTGTACAGTTCAGACCATAGAGGTTAGTTCCTGCATACTCAGGTGACTGTGTTCCTGTCCAGATTGAGCGATAGAGGTTTAGTTATCGCTGTGTCATTGAATGTGCAGATATGGTACATAACAAGTATGTGCTGAAGGGCTTGGTCATCTCAGGGTCAGGTGGTGGTCTTTTGAATAAAACCTTTTTAGCTATGCGGAGGGTTGTCAGTAGGTGTCTGAAGAGCTGTGTAGAGGTTTGGCAAAAGACGTGCTGCTGATTTTGTTCATACTGGAACTACTGCTATTTTACTATCAAAACTGTTAGGGAGTCTTTCCTTACTTTTTCATTGTAAGTCTTATATTAATATTTGATCATTCATTTGTGAAGCATTTTGTGTTGATATCTCCACCAGACAATGAAATATACAGATTCTGCTGGTGTCAGAGTATGGCTGGCCCCATGAAGCCTGTTCACTTTTGAGTTGCATGTCATTGTCTCCTTGTCAGTGTCCTGTGTGTGTTATGTTTCTCTTGCTCTCAATCAAATCTTGTCCTCCTCTTGCATTCCCCTCTCTGGTGACTCTCTGCTTTTGTTGCATAAATTTGCCTTTTTTGTTTTTTGTTCTCTCCTTGAGCTTTATCTCCCTTTTCACTGCAAAAAATGTCCATCTTTAAATGTCACTTGTGACTTTTTCAGGTAAAAAAAAAAAGGATTTTATTTAGACTAATTTCGAGGATCACTCCTGGCACTAGATAAACTATTGATTAAATATGATCTCCTTTCAGTGATTACAATTTCTAATAGCTACAAATCTCAGATGAGTAAAGAAAAAATAAACAGATACATATAGATTAGATATGGATTATGAATTGTTCCAGTAGTACCACTGAACTGTAGGACCACTCAAATAGCTTGATTCCATTCCACAGCACTTCACTTTCTTCCTCAGTGGATGCAAAAAAGAAACCCTTTAATGCACAAACTGGATGAATAATTAAAAAAAAAGGCCATTGTGTCTAAAAGCATGATTTTTGTGACTGTTAAGGTCAAAAATTAAAATAATTCAAAACTCAAAAAAGTGTGCAAAGTTTATGTCAGCTTTATAGGCATTCAGTGAATATTTTCAAAGAATCAATCACTTTTGGAGTGGACATTCTTTGGCCTGTTCTCCATTTTTGTTATTGTTTTCCTTTTTGTTTTCCATTGTGTTTTTCCTCCTCTTCACTCTCTCTCTTCAGTCTGTGTCCAGATTTCCCTGCAGTTCTTCTCCTTGTGTCTGTCTTGTTTGTAGATGTAGGGGATGAGGAGGAGGCGGGCCCTCTGCGCCGCTTCCAAAATTCTCGGGAGAGGTGCAAGTTCCTCGCCCCCTCCATCTCAGTTTCCGTGCCCGAGGACGACCCCTACCACTCCGACGAGGAGTACTATGAGCACCCATTGTTCAGCCCAGAGTGGACGCACTCGGGCTCTCGCCCCACAGGGCAGGCCGTGGCCTTTAGACAGATTGAAGGTGAACCACGCATGGTTCCTCTTTGCCATTTCCCCCCCCTCCATTCACGCTCTCTTTCTTTCTCTCCTTTCTCCTTTTAACACCAATTTCCTCTTCTGTGATTTGACCTCCTCCCTCCATACCTCCTTCCCTCCGTCCTTCCGTCTCCGTCCGTCAGTTCGTCTCTTCGTCTTTTCGTCCGTCTTTGTGTGTGTTTGTGCGTCCTTGTGATGTTTGTTCATTCAAAATCTGAGCAATTTCATATTTGTTTAACAGTCATATTTCTTTTTTTTCATTTGTTTATTCACCCAAAGCTGTTGCTACCTGTGGTTGCCATGTCATAAAGTCCAACACATAGCAGGGATGTCTCTAAAGCAGGACAATGTTTTATTGTGAGTCAGTGGACACAGGACACTGCAGTTCTCATCAGTAAGGCTTGACTTAAAAAATGAAATGATTTAAAGCCCAAAAGGGTTTATAAATATCTCAGAGACATTCTGCATGCGTGATAACCTTAGCACTCAAATTTGTATCGACGAATCACCTCCCTGAATTGTGCTTTGGCTCATTCCTCAAGACTACCCCTCATCTCCTTAATAATGCTGCACCATGTCAGAGCCTCTATACTCACCCCTAATTACTCACTTAACTTGCACACTATGGCAACAACCAAAACTTTCAGCTCCACACACTCACCAGCGCATAAACCCACCTCTGACCTTATAAACTATTACATTAGTATTCATTATTACGTGAGTTATTACTTTAGTATTTTATTTTTGGTCTCTGTAAAAAAAAAATTCAAGATACAGGATGCTTCTTATCGAAACTGTTTACCCAATTACATCAACAGAACCAAGGAACTTACTCAGGTGACACAAGTAAACAACATGGCCTTCTCTCAGGTCTCAGTTGCCACTCTGTCAATCAGGAGACAGGAACTGGATTAGTAACACTGTCCTCTCCCACTGAATACACTGACAGACCTCAACTCCTGCAATACCTCTCTCCCTAGCAGCGAGACTAACACAATTGTTATAAAACTGGATGAGACACAGAATGTAAAAAACAGTATTGATCAATATCAAAATGAGCATATATGCCACCCCTTTTTCAATCTGTGTATTCATTCATTAACCATGTGACAAAGAAGATATTTGTAAAGCCCACGTAACTGACCAAGGTGCAGCCATGGAGTGTGGAAGAGAATGAGAGAAATGGAAACTGTTTTTTTTTTCTTGAAACAGATTATTGATTATACAATAAATACAGAGAAGAGAAATAATATTGCTTGCCTTGAAGCTATATATTGTTACCGATTCCTTACACACTCTGTACACTAAGCACCAAAAGTAGAAAAAACACTGATTATAGTGCACCAGCATTTTGTACTGTATGTGTAATGTACCTTTATGTGTGAGCAGACAAGCACTTTAGGTCATCTATTCCCAAAGCTGAAAGTGTCCCATCATAAGTTGTGTTCTCACATAGCCCAAGTCTGTGTTGCCTGTAGTCTTAATGTGTCCCCCTCTCACCTTGTTTTTGAGAAGAAGAGACCATGGAGGCTCTTACAGCTGAATACGAGGAGGAAGTGGAAGAGGAGGAGGAGGAGGAGGAGAGTGCAGAGGCAGCAGAGTCCGAGGCAGCTCTTGATGAGCAGCAGTGGAGTGGGGAAGAGCCTGAGCTGGACAGCCCCCAAGCAGAGTCCTTAGAGCAGGCAGAGGCCATAGACGAGGCTCAGGACCTAGACCTGGAGCAGATCGAAGCAGTTAGTGCTGCTGCTGCAGAAAGCGCTTTGGACAGAGAGGAGGAGGAAGCAGAGGGTGAGGAAAGCCCTGAGACAGGTGTGTCCTGCCCTCTGCTCTCCCTGCCTGCATGTTACTGCATTGTCCACTGTATAAGAACACCAGTGTCAAAGGGAACCCATAAGCATATTACATAAACATTGTAATTCAGGTGGAATGGCAAATAATTTTCTGCGCTCTGCTGCGGCTGCAAGGCAACACAGGCTTGTTGGTGAAAAGAGTCACATTCTTTTAACCTAACCTGGTTTGATCGTGTGTTATATTTGCGCTTGCACTTTTCTTTTTCTCGCTGTGGTCGTTGGGGCCGGGCATTTCGTATTGATATGATAAACCTTTGCTGAACGTGGTAGTGCTTTTTGTTACCGCTACAAGCTTACAGGTTCCTCATTGTATCTACATATGGCTTGGTGCTGGTATGCTGGTGCTATGCACTTTACCAAGAATCATTATTTAACTTCATTCATCATTATACTGTGTACATGTTTTGCAGGGGATTTTGTGTTGGCTGTCTCATGTTCAGTGTGTTACAGTTAGAATTAGATCCATATTTCACTGAATGCGTTATTTTATCAGCAAAATTTGAAGTCATTCTCGTCTTTTGTTTGTTTTGTCACTGTCAGTTGGTGACAGCATGGAGCATTTCTCTGTCATCACTAGCAACATTCTACTAAAATTCATTTTATGATGCAATGACATTTGAAAATCACTATTAAGATCTTAAATGAATTTGATTTTAACAAAACACTCACACATCAACTGGAAAAGATATGAAAACATTCTTTTACACTTAAATGACAGAAATGCTAGTTCTCTTTGTATCTGATGTTTTGAAGAGTTGCATGGATATCCATCCCATCTGTTATTGCTTGTTTCCCATAAATCAGCATCACAGTATCCTCATGCCGGTTCCGTCACATACCATGACATATTCTCATCCATCTGTGACTTGGTGGACCCCATAATCCCGCCGTACTTCTTCAGTGATGGCCGTATCAGTGTTCTGTAAGTTTCTGAGGACAGCTCTGCTTGTTTCTGTAATAACGGCTTTTCAGGTCCGTGCCTCAATATTATATCCCACTCGCAGCATGCCAAAGCAATGCTTTTCTATGTTGATCAAAACAGCCAACTTACAGATGTCCTTTCAGCTTTGAAGATGGACTCAGACAAGCAGGGAAGTGGGTCCATGAGTCCAGACAGCATTGGATCAGAGAAACGCCCAGAGGAGTTTTTTGAGCCCCAGATCCAAGGGTTTTTTGCTGGTGAACGTGTTGTACCAGAGAGCCCCACCATGGATATGTCTTTTATACCTCAGAATGTTCAAAACCAAGCCAAAGAATCCGCCAGACCGATCATGCTACAGCCTACATATGGTGAACCCATCACAGTGTCAGAGAAGCAGCCTTCAGTGGAGGTCGTTGAGTTCAGCAGCATTGGTGCACCTTCTGACTTCTCTTCAATGGGAGTCAAAGTTCAAGGAGGAGACTCAACGACAGAGGCAAGAGACAGATCTGGCATGTCGGCATATTTTGAAACATCAACTATGGAGGCTGATGATGGTAAGGGTGAGGGTTATTACGAACTCAGCAGAGCTGGTGAAGAGAAGAGTACTGATTCCAGGTCTCAGGATATCAGTTACAGCACACTAGCTGAGGCTCCGGACAAAAAGGAAACCAAAAAAAGTACAGCGGGTGACACAGCAGTGTTCACACCTCCTGACAGGAGTAATGAATGCCGGCTCTCCCCAGGTAAACTGGCCTTAGAGCAAAGGAGTTACTCTCTTAACATTACCATTGGAGCAATGGATCAGAGTGGCCAAGGCAGACCTAGGAACTTCTCCCCACTGGCCACAGATATCATGTCATACACAAGTGGAAGCCTAGATGAGTCAGCAGACTACCTCCCAGTCACTACACCCTCTGTGGATAAGCCTCCAGCCTTCCCTCCTCTGATCCTGGAGACTGCAGCCTCCATAACTTCAGATTCCTCATCCCCTCCAAGGACCGCTGAGTCAGTTTCAAAACCCATTGCTGAACCAGAGTCACCAGAATCACCACAACCCAATAAGAACAACTATAAAAATGGCACAGTGATGACACAAGACTTGCCCGAGATGCTGGACCTTGCTGGTACCCGTTCCAGACTTGCATCAGAAAACACTGACCCAGAAATTACCCGCAGAAAGTCGATCCAAGCTGATGTCTCTGCCTTTTCTGATGACCCACTGGCCAGTCTAGTTTCAGGAGAACAGAGTCCTGGGGCTAGGAAAAGTGAGAGCCAGTTAGAGGAAATGGGCTATTGTGTGTTCAGTGAATATTCAGGGCCCATGCCATCTCCTGCAGATGTGTTTAGCCCAACAGATGCTTCTGCACAGGTCTTCACCCCCTCTGTTCTGGAGGAGAAAGTGGCTGAGCAGGCAAGAAAATTAGCTGTCAGGGACACATCTATGGAGGATAAGAACCAGTCAGGAGTTGCTGAAGCCACAGAAGAAAAAGACCAGAAGCAGGCAGAGAGAAAAGGCTCTGTGGAAGAAAAAGGCAAGGAGATTGCAGATGGTCAGCCGACTAAACCTCCACCTTTCCAGCCAGCCGAGTCTTTCGTGACACCAACAGTCACAGTGACTCTAGAGGAAGGAGGAAGGTCAGGAAGTGAGACTGAACGACAAGCCAGTGGAGAAGGCTCAGCATCCGAAACTGAGATTGCTGATTACGAGAGGCAGATCCGCAAATTAGAGATGGAGGACAGGCCTCTCAGTTTGGAGGAGGAACGAGAACTTCAGGAGCTTCGGGAGAAGGTGAAGCTGGTCCACCAGGAGGCATATGAGGAAGTGGATGCTGAAGATGTGTACCAGCTGACTGGTGTGGCCAAGGACCGAATTGCTAGGCCTGTCAAAACTTCACCTGCTTCCTCTGTGGAAAGCAACATTGACGATGACAAGCTGCTCTCCCCTGTGCTCTCACCTTCCAAGCTGAAACAAAGAGAGGTTTACGGCTCCCCCAAAAGAACACCTTCACCTGTGTTAGGGATAAACAAAGAGGAGAAAATGAAAGAGGAGTTAGAAAGAAAAGTGAAAGAAGAGCAAGAGAGGGAAGCAGCTGAGAAAAAGATAAAAGAGGAAAAAGAGGAGGCAGAGAGGAAAGCCAGGGAAGAGGCAGAAAAGAAAGAAAAAGAAATAAAAGAGAGAGAAGAGAGGGAAAGGAAAGAGAAAGAAGAGGCAGAGAGGATACAGAGGGAAGAAAGAGAACGTAAGGAAAAGGAACAGAAGGAGCAGGAAATGAAAGAGAAATTAGAGAAAGAGAAGAAAGAGAAAGAAGAAAGCGAGAGAAAAGAAAAAGAAGAGAGGGAAAAGAAAGAAAAAGAAGAGAGGGAAAGGAAGGAGCAAGAGGAGAGAGAAAAACTGGAAAGAGAGGAAAAAGAAAGAATAGCGAAAGAGTTGAGGGAGAAGGAGGAGAAAGAGAAAATAGAGAGGGAGCTGAAAGAAAAGGAAGAAAAGGAAAAGAAAGAGAGGGAACTTAAAGAGAAGGAGGAGAAAGAAAAGAAAGAGAAGGAAGAGAAAGAAAAGCTAGAAAGGGAACAAAAAGAGAAGGAAGAGAAAGAAAAGCTCGAGAAGGAACTAAAAGAGAAGGAAGAAAAAGAAAAGCTCGAGAAGGAACTAAAAGAGAAGGAAGAAAAAGAAAAGCTCGAGAGGGAACTTAAAGAGAAGGAAGAAAAAGAAAAACTCGAGAGGGAACTAAAAGAGAAGGAAGAAAAAGAAAAGCTCGAGAGGGAACTAAAAGAGAGGGAAGAGAAAGAGAAACTAGAGAGGGAACTGAAAGAGAAGGAAGACAAAGAAAAGAAAGAGAGGGAGGAAAGAGAAAAAATGGATGAGATAGACAAAAAGGTTGCAGACAAGCCTGAGGAGAAAGAACAACAACCAGCAGCCGTGACACCTGCTCAGAAAGAAGCTGAAAATGCTGTGGAGGCAGAGCAGAAGGAAGAGGGAGGTGAGGAAGATGAAGAGAAAGCAGCAGCAGGAGCTGGGGTGGCAGGAGCGAAGGAGATCCCAGAGACTCGAGCTGCCATCGAATCAGTGGTGACAGTTGAAGATGATTTCATCACTGTGGTCCAGACCATCGATGAAGCAGAGGAGCCGGGACACAGCGTTCGCTTCTCGGCTCCGCCCGAGGCCGAAGGCGTCTGTGTCACTGGCCGGAAGGAGGAAGGCGAGGAGGATGAGGAGGAGGAGTCTGTGGAGTTAGCCCAGGAGGCGGACATGGAGGCTGCCAGTCTAGAGGAGGTGGGTGAAGTTCCCGAGACCTCTGCCTCACCCCAGAAGGAGGCTCAAACCGGTGAAACAGAAGAGCCGACAGAAAGCTACGATAGAGATGAGACTACAATGGACGACTCCATCCTAGACAGCTCCTGGGTTGACACACAAGGTGAGATCTCCCAGTGGTTTTCACCTTTTTTCCCCTGTTCTCCTCCTGATGCTTTGATTATCAAATCAAATCCTGTTTTATGTTTTTTCCATGTCCTGTTTTTCCACATTGCAGATGACGATAAGAGTATCTTAACGGAGCAGATTGAGCCTTTGCCTAAGGTGCCCAGCCCAGCCAAAAAGCCTGCTGTGGTCCACACCAAGCAGACACAGCAAACGAAGCCAGAGAAACAGGAGAAGCCGGTCAAACCAAAGGCTAAAGGAGGGCGAGCTAGAGGTCGAATCTCCACACCAGAGCGCAAGCCTGTCCGCAAAGAACCTGTCTTCATCCCCAGAGAGGACATCAAGAAGAAAAAAGGTTCTCGTCACTTCGATTTCCTTTTGATTTCATGTGGTTTATCTATTATTTTACTTTTCTTAGTTAGTTTGCAAACAGCTGTTGTAGGGATGTAACGATTACCGGTATTACGGTCAATCTTGGTAAAATTTTTTACATGGTAGCAATTACTGTTTATGTTTAAATTAATTATTATTATTGGGATATATAATAACAGCCTCACCCAAGTCTCCCAATGCGGGCACAGCACATGTATGCATATGTAGCTTGTAATGTAGGTGTCTAGTTCAAAAGCAAAAAGAAAAATCCGAAGTATATGGTTGTATTTTGCATTTCACACGAATGCTGAGGGACAGCGGGCTGAAGACACCTGTCCTATCTGTCCTATATTTTCCGTTTCGTTTAGAGACACTTAGCAGCTTTTTTCTGTAAACCAACTTCATTTAATTAACTTCACTCGCATTATACGGCATACTACGCTGGTGTTTCACTGGTATCTTTATCACTGACACGCAGCGTTGTCAGACTCCAGAGGAGCAATCCTAGGAGAGATGGAGCAAAGCCAAGAAAAGACAGAAAAGAAAGACAGAGAGACAATGTCAAAGGTGTGGGAGCATTTCACGTTGCATCCACTGTAAAACTGAGCTCACACACACTAACAGCTCCCCACACTAACACCGTAAGCACCCGGTCTACTCAGGTCCACTGAGCCGACACAATGTACAGCAACGTGACGTAATGTAAACATGTTTGTTTAATATGGTCGAGATGAACAAGTGATAATTTAAACTTACACTGAAGGAACGTTTCCTGATAAATAGGCTTTGTTACACTTAAGAATATCGCAATTATATCGATAACCGTGATAATTTGGTCACTACAATCGAGATGTCAAATCTTCCATATCGTACATCCCTAAGCTGTTTAGTTAAGGGGGATTTTTCATTCCCCTTATTTTTACATCGGCCTCAGTCTCTGCTTATTGTCTCGTTTGCTTTTGACAATGACCCTGTTTCCTCTGATAATGTAGCAGTGATAAGGAAGACTGAGCTTACCAAAAAAATGGAGACTCAATCTCAGTCCCCATCCAAGAGGAGCATGATGAGGCCAGCAGTCCGCGAGACCCGCCCCACCCAGCACCACTCCTGCCCCAGAAGGAGAACCACAGGTGACACATTCCCTTAGTCTGTCACACACCTGGTGCTCCAGAGTCACCAGAGGACCAAGTTCTCACTGCATTTTACCTCCACTCTCAGCTCCCATTTGATTTCTGCATCCATTTTGTTATTATTGGTTTGTATTTGTCATGTAGGTTTCATTGTACTCAAACACAATAAAAAAAACTGACTGCCATTCTCGTTTCATTTGGCTTGATTTGTCTTTTTTTTGTTTTGTGTTTTTTTGCTCGCTCACTCACTCTGTTCCATGAAAAGTAACTTGACACCCTCTGCATAAATGTGTGTTTATTATGTTATTACATGAGCGCTGTTGTATGTGCACGTGCACTTCACGTATCTGTAACCACACCTAACAGGTATAGTCACTCACACTGCAGTAACGGAAACAAAAATAAGTGCTGTGTCTGAAATCACCTGTCACATTCACTCACTTAATTCTCACTAATGCTAATCATCCTGTACAGCTGCACACTTAACACTAAGAGCAGTGTCCATGCCAGGCAGTGTGCTATTTCACTTCAAATTTGCAGATTCAGCGTGATTCTGGACACAGCTTAGACTTTTCAGCTAATGTTGAATTACTCTAATGCATCCTTATGTACCATTTCCAGCGGTGGCTTTATATGGGTATGTACTCAAGCTGTTGGTGGTCCGCCCACCCCGCACATTGACATGCTACTCATTTTTATCGTTGTTTCAAATGTTTCAAGCTTTCTCTGATGATCATAGTCTTTGGTCATGCAACCAACAAAACCTCTCTGACCCCTCTGGTCTTTTTAAGAATTACATATCCACTCCACCACCATTTCAACCTGTGGTTGCCAGGCAACTAGTAATCCATGGTTTTGTTCTAAGGGATCTGATACTATAAAGACTCTGTAATGCTGCTGTGTCCCAGAGGCAGTTTGCACTTCATTTTCCCCTGATGGACTGGATTCTGTGTCACTGATGATGAAAGCCCAGTATACTGCTGCATTGCCCCAGTTAGGTTATTTTCCAGCATTGCCTTACATAATACAATATCCCCCATACTATGTGATATCTTGCCAAATCTTTACAGAACCAAGCTCTCAAGGGGGGAGCAACTGGCACCCACAGAGAATTTAATTTGTCATATAGTTTACAATGCCAAATTTTAGATCACAAAATTGATGTCTACATTTCTAAATTTCTGTTCTTATGCAAACCAAACATCCTGAAAAGGATACAAAATATGGTATTTATTTCGCAAAGTGAAACACGTCAAAGACTCTTGCTTTTCCTCCAAGTGAACTCTGAAACCTCTGTTTCTCTCTGTCCCTCAGAGGCCCTACCAGACGGTCGTCAGCCTCTTAGTGTCGCAAGACAGTCTCGTGACAGAGCATCGGTGAGTATACTCTGCCTGCCCAACAATGGCATAATGTGTGTCCCCAGAACCTCTCAGGGGAGAAAACTGCCAGGATTCACTGGAAAAGAGAAGCCACCAGTCACTGACCAGAAAACCAGACTTGCCAGCATTATATCTGCCATCTCTTTACTTGTTGTTGGTGTGATGCATTTCAAACCTCAACCTCTTACCACTGACATGGAGTCACTAATAAACAAGCCTCCTGTGTGCATCATCAGTGCATGAACTGAAACAAAACCACATTAATTAGGCAGAATCATTTTCTCTAGAATTAAGATTCATTAAAAATCTGTTAACATATTTTTCTCTTGTAACTTTCAGAGCAACCTATTAATCTGTTCAGATAAACACGTCACATACAGTTTAAACAAGTCTCCCTTCTTTCTGAATCCTAATATCTGCACCAAAAACAGCACACTGCATTCTATATTAACGCCACTTTTCCTATTTAATTGAAAAATATTTATGGTGTTCGGTTGCCGTTGCTTTTTGTTTGCTATTGTTGCCTTGTTTAATGGATTTTTTGCACAAGTAGATAAGACAGATCCATTTAGTGTGTTTTTTTTTTTGGAGTGTGGGTGTTGAATCACCCTGTGACATTTCTCCAGCGGCTGTGGTCGTGACTCCATTTTACTCCTCCACCATGGTAATGACAGTTATTGTGACTAAAATAACACAGTTTCTGCATTTCTTAAATGTCATGTCATTACTGCATACTGTAAGTGTATTCTGTGACTTTGAGCCCACGTTATATTCAACTTTTGATGTACACTCTGTTTACAGTCTACAGATACATCTGTAACTGGGCATGGTGAACAGACCTGTGAAAATTATTTGTCTTTTGTTTTCATTTTCATAGATCAACATTGTTTTTTCTGTTTCTTTCTGACATGTTCACAATGATTGTGCACGTATGGCTGTGTTGTTGAGCTATGTTTTGGTGCTAAGCACACAAGATCTGGTGTTAATATTTCATTCCTCATCACATGTACACTGTACATCAGATCTTTGTACTCTGATAATGCATGTTAAGCACTTTTTTTCACCACTCTCTTTTCATCCGGGCTGTGTCCTGTATTTTGGTGCCATGCTACTCACCCTCCGGGCACCACCATTCTACCATCTCAGTGCCATTTCCAGCGTTTGCCACTAACAAAGATCCCCACCTCCATATCCAGAGTGACTGCCTCATTAGATAGACCTCGCCCTTCCTCAGCAGAGCCTCTAGGCTCCCCAGTCTTACAAAGATTCATAGCCAAGGTAGGTGTTTGGTAGAGCAGCACTGTAGCTGCAGGTCTGAAGTTCTGGAGCTCTAAACAGACCGTTATTATTATTTGTTCAAAACTTACTTTCATTTTGTCATACTGTGCACTTAACCCTGTTATACCTCCAACTGAGCTGCTGCTTCAGTCTAAGAAGCCCTGTCTTGTCCCTGGTGTTTGCCAACAGGACGGCGGATCACGGAGCCCAGACAAGAGGTCCTCTCTGCCACGGCATGGCTCCATTCTGAGTCGCCGTGGGTACCACGACCAAGAGGAGAGCTCCACCTCCATCACCAGCTCCGGCTCCACCGCTCCCCGCAGACCCACATGTAGGCTGCAGTCCTCTGATCATCATCAACTCATAAGTAGCATTATATAGGTGGCAATAGAAAGCCTAAAGCTAACATCTGATTCAATCAGTATCACTTTACAAAATACTTTACCAAAACTCATTTAAATGTTAATATATAGAGCTTTCAGAGGAATTATAAAACACACTCCAAGCATGATAAAAGGTTATCTATTACTGTAGTCCAAAAGCCTCTTTACATTTTTTGATTATTTCCCAAGCCCTGCATTCAGTGTGCATCAAACGTCTTTGAAGGTTGATAAAAACACTCCTTTCTTTTGCAGAGATCCAGGTGAATGCATGTGGGATTTAACTGCTTGTAAATCTGCCTTTGTTTCTCTTTTGTTGTTGTGTCTTAAATCTTTCCTCTTTTGCTTTCTGTAGCGTTTCGCACTGAGATGAGGGCAGAGCATAGGACAGGACGAGCCCCTAGTATGACAGGTAGAAGGGATTTTCTGTACCTCTGTTGGTGTGATAATAGCTAAAAATATTTTCTGCAGGATTAGTGCAATGGCTTTTATTAGGTTTTACAAGTCTGCTTAGTAAATTGGTACAAAACATCTGTAAAGAGAAGTTGTTATTATAAAATGCATGTTAAATTATTTTTATTGCAGTAACAGGATTTTATTATAGAGCAGCTTTTTACCGCCAGCTCCTTAACCCTTTCACTTCCTCCAACCAGCAACTGAATCAGTGCGTTCCCGTTCAGCTCGCAGTGGCCACTCCACTCCCCGCACCCCTGGCTCCACAGCCATCACCCCAGGGACCCCTCCCAGCTACTCATCATCCTCAAGGACCCCTGGAACCCCTCGCTCCCTCAGCTTGATTTCCCAGGAGAGAAAGGTGGCTGTAGTCCGCACCCCACCAAAATCACCTGCAACCACACCCAAGCAGCTTCGCATCATTAACCAGCCACTGCCTGACTTCAAGAACGTCAAGTCCAAGATCGGCTCCACGGAGAATATCAAGTACCAGCCCAAAGGAGGACAGGTGACACCCTTCTTTCACACTTCCTCCCAAAAGCTTCTGACTAACTAGCCTTTGAGTTCTATCATTTCTGCAGTGTGACATTCTTCTTTTATATGGTTTTCATGTGTTTCATGTTTTTGTTCTACCTGTCTCTGTTTCACAATGTTAAAGACTGAAACTGTCATTGAGAATTTTATTTTTGTAAGCACTGGTAATATGTAGATATAAAGTAATTGTGTCAGTTTCCCCAAGGCCCATATACACAGACCAGCCACTATATTAAAACCAGTAATGGGTTTTAACATAGTGGCTGGTTGTAGATGCAGACTATACAGTAGACTATACACCACTGGTATGCTCTGAGGACAGTATTAACAGTTGTGTTAATGTGTTTCTTTGTGTAATGTGTTCTGCCTTAATTTCTGCTTTAACATGCTTATTTCCCATGGCCCTTCTGTCCCACCTGTGTCACACTCATAGTCTTTTTTAGTCTCTTAGCCCCCTGCTTTCTACTGCTCGGTCTCCAATCATCCTGCTGACTCACCAGTAGAAAAGAACAGTGAGTTAAGAAATAATGGTGTTCTGTGGAAGAAAAAAATTTAATTCACAAAAATACTAGGAAAAATGAAAGAAATAAGTTTCACCAGACCCTTAAAGTTCAAGGGACTTTCATCAAACAGTGATTTAAAGTTTTTACACACACTAAGTTTATTGTTTGATTTACCAGTCAGTATAATTAACTTGCACTGGTGTCCCTATATGCAACTACAAGGAGCTGTGTGTAGTATGAGGGAAATAACACGATTACATGTTTCCTGTCCTTAAAGTTCAGTGAAGTGAGATGAGCATGTAGCTGGAAAGCGGATGTATGAACCAAATCAGTAGTAAAAGTTGACAAAATATGAGGTTAACATTTCTCACATGACAAGATTGAGGGCTGTCCACATTACTGTAGTAAGTAAGCAGATGTTTTTATACAAGTAAGGCAGAATAGTTTAAAATAACTTATCATAGAAACAGAACAACCAAATGTGTCTCAGTTCAGATGACCGTTAGTATCCGTGAGTAATCTTCGGCTGGATTCTCTACAAGTTTTAAAAGTAACAATCTCTGAATGTCAGATTAGTATTAATGTCATTGTCTTCTCTCAAACATACCCTCTCTTAGGCCTGAAAATTTCAAAAATAGAGATGTGAGCTCACTCTGACATCACATTGAACTTCAAAACTGTGAGCAGCATTTGTCCCCATGGCTCTGTGAAGTAAAGGCAGCACTCCAGCAAAAAAACCTGCATTTCAATCCACGTTTTCCAGAAAATCTGCATTTAGCAGTGTGTTGTCAGTGTGTGCGCCTTACAGTTTGACAAATGTCTTATTCTGAAACACAAAGTCAGCACTGCAACAGGAAGCACAGTAATGAAAACAGCAATGTGTCTGTAGCCATCAGCCCTTACAAGGCTCCACTGATGATCTGATAGGAGTCTGAGCGCTTGGCTGACATCTTTATGACTTGCCAGGTCGCTGCACTGCTCTGTGCAGCCAGCCACAAAATAGGGAGGGATCATGTTCCAGATCCCTCCCTGTCATCTGCAGGAGAAATGGCCCGAGTGGAGTTTCTGTGCATGTCTGCATGTGCGCTTGTGTGTGCTAGCATGCATGCTGGGTCATAATCCGTGACAATGCTAAAGCTGGTAATGTTGTGCTTTTCATGCAAATCTCTTTTGGGTGTAAAACAGATAACAAGTTGCCTCTTTAATCTTAAAAATCTTTATTGCAAGCTTTTACTTTGGGTGTGGGTGTCTGCGTGTGTGTGTTTTTCTTTAAAGATCATGCAGCTTAATGTCACCCTATGCAGTTTGACTCATTATGAGGGTTAACCTTGACAGCCTAAGTAATCCTGGGTTCCCCATCAAGTGCTACATGGGGAGGCGTTTGACCTGAAGTCTTGTAGCTATGGTCCATGATCAGGTCGTTTCTGCTTTTGTTTGACTGTGAACATCTGCAACACTAGGGTTAGCAGCTCAGTAGATGCACACGTAAGTATTTCTTATGTAATAATGAGTAAACTTAAAGTTAACTATGAGTCATCAGTGGTTCAATTTGTGAGCTGAATGATTTTTGTTTAATGTTAATAGAATTCATTTGGTCTGACTGCATTTTTGCTTAAAGAGAGTCATGTGGTTTAAAAATACAAACATTTTTCAGGATGCATACGATGGCTTGTGTTAAGTAAAAAATAGACATCAACAGCAGTCAAACATAAAATAGCTGCAGTATGAACACCCTCATATAACATTCGTCACCTTTTTCATATGTGCATAAAGTCAAGTTTTTTACATTGTTGCTGGTTAGAGTAGGTTGATAATGATTCAGTTCACAACATTCAGTCTCTGATTCCTCAGCATGCTTTTGCTTTTGGGTATATAATAGTTATTTTAGGACTAGGAGCTCCAGCCCATGCAGTTACAAAATTGGGAACATAAAGAAGCTGGTTGAGTCATGGTCCTCGTCCCACCCACTCGTCTGTCTTGTGTCACTTGTGACTGAAATAATCCTGAATTGTCCATCAGTAGCATAAAGCTATTGTCACACAATGAGCTCCTATTTCCACAGAGTGAAAGACACCCTCATGTTTTTCAGTTGGATTTCAGTTCAGATGATAAAATCCTGCACAGTTGATGTGCAATATTTTAGTCCCATGTAAAGTACAAGTGACAGTGCTGTACTTCCCTCCACACCTTTGATAGTCCCCAACATGGTCCACATAGTTTCTATACCCAGTAGTTCCTGTAGCGAGTCTCACCCAGACACTGACCTGTCCGTTGATTGTCCTTATAGAAGCACAAGGACCAAAGTGTGCCAACAGAGGCCAAACACAGGGCCTCGTGGATTTGGAAGTCAGTGCTGCGCCTCATCTCCGTCACTCTGTGTCTGTCTGGGGCACAGAGTGTAACCTGGACCCAAGACCTGCTGGTATACATCAGCACTGTTACCATGTCTTTTAGAGCCTGGATGAACGTGCACCACTGAAAGAATTAGATACTCTAATATCAGAAAACAATGATAAATTTAAAGGACTGTTCTTGATTTATTAAATATGCATTTAATGAGGCATATATCTAAAAACAGAAAAAGAAAATCTAGTACATATGAAACAACACAGTTTGTCAAACCCTTCCTTTACACAGTGAATTAATGTTTGAGTTTTAAACATTTAATGAAGCCCAAGCTACAGAACAAGAGGAGTCACATCACAGATCCTGTCCTGACTTCATTTATTTTGAAAGTGCTAATACAGTTATAGATTAAGACCGGCCAATGTGTGTAAATGGTTTGACAGTAGATGGCAAAAGAAATGTATTATTTCATAATAGTAACATTTATAACATTTATAAAAATATGAATTATTACAGATATGTAACGTACACTGAGAAATTAAAAATTTAAAAAAATGTGCTACTGGAATAAATACAGCCTATGATACATAGTTTTCAACAGTTTAAATTACACCAAGTTTTTGGTCAAACTTCATAGGAAGTGTAAGTGGTTGACTGTCTATTCCAGTGGCCCATGGGTCATTAAACTTAAGAAGCTCCACAGGTAAAAACAGTAACAAAAATCCTTAAAAGAAAATGTCAACATCCAGAGAAGGTTGTTAGAAATAGAACAGATTTGTTGAAAGTATTTTCTAATATTCCCCTCTGGCAGGCATTGAATCCCTTCCCCTGTGTAAGAGCTGCATGCTGTCTCTGTATTTCTCCATAGAATCATATTTTAAACAAGAAGGTGGACTTTGGTCACGTAATATCAAAATGCAGTGCCAAGGATAATCTGAAGCATTCTCCTCGTGAAGACGATGTATGTATCCTGCCATCCTTACCCTCCTCAGATGAGGCGGTGGGTAATGGCCATGTTTAACATTAGTTTAAAGTGCAGTTAAGTTACATGCAGCTGCTGCTTCTTGTGCTGTGCAAGGCTGTATATATAGTTAGTGGTCTAGTATCAATAGTAGTACTCCTACTTTCCTACTTTTGTATTCATTTTTGTGCATTAAACTTATTTATGATTCACTGCCTCCCTTGATTTGGTTGGTGGGTAATAAGGACCATTTTTAAAGCTTGGTTGTACAAATGTAAACATACCTTACTCGCATACCCACAATCCCTCAGAAAAAACATAGCAATTGGTCTGTCGGCCTCTGATTTGAACCACTGTGAGCTGTTCCATAAGCCCCAGAATAACTCCACTCCCTGGCACTAAGGAGGCTTCATGGTTAGAGAGAGCCAGATGACCAAAGCCATGTGTTGGCAAACGTCTGCTGTGCTCAAGTGTACTTGAATTACATTCTAAATCCTACTGACTTGCCTTTAGAGGGGGCTAAGTAAGAAGAAAATGTTCCCCACAGAAAAGTCTGTTATTTTCCCATTCAGTTCTATTCATAGCACTGTGCACCGCAGGTGTGGTATCCGTGTCCAGTAGTTATTTTACATTGTCATGTAACAGTGGTTGTAAATTGTCCCAGAGACTTGTAGTAGGTCTGTCATTGAATCTATCGTGTTTGTTCATGGCTCTGATAGCCATTCCCCTGGTGTTGTTAGTTTGTTTCATATACTATGTTCGAAT
Organism: Selene dorsalis; assembly: GCA_900303245.1. NCBI lineage: Eukaryota > Metazoa > Chordata > Actinopteri > Carangiformes > Carangidae > Selene > Selene dorsalis. The sequence continues at coordinate 104,980 of OMNW01014721.1, forward strand.
GCAGATGTTGATGAACATTTATAAAAGACAGTAAGATTTTCCTTATCTTCCTTACTCCCTCATTCTTCCTCTCCTCCAGCAAAGGAACTGAAACCTATCTTTTAGGATGAGTGTTTCAGTCTTCTTGTGTATAACCCTGTTCTTTTGGATGGGTTTTTAGTCAAAATAGAGGCTAAAGACTTTAAGCATTTATATTACTTTAATTTGTTACAGGTAATATGATATCAGTGCTAATTAAAATAATGAAAGACTGGTTCAGCACAGTTTTTACCTCTCATTACCAATGCACTACTTGCTTTGGGGGGGATTTTTATGGTAATGTCCTTTTATTCATTCAATTTCATGCCTTTGTTCTTTGACTTAAAACCAGGAAGAAACTGTACATCAGATATTTTATAGACCTAAGGGAAAGCAGTGAAACACTTTGCTAATTGGGAACCAGACACAAACACAGTTTATGACCAGCAAGGTCCTGTTTGCCAGTTAGTGTCTGTGCTGTTTGCCTGCTGAACAACCCCCCCATATACTAGGTCTAACAAAGCATGGTTTTAAGTGATGATTAAGAAAATGCAGAACAATTCAAGACTCATACACCTCCTCTCATCTCTTCTCCTCTCCTCTCCTCTCCTCTCCTCTCCTCTCCTCTCCTCTCACGCATTTTGAACTGTCATTATTTGTTGCACCTCGTTGTTTGGCCTTGGTGTCTCCCACTCTCTCTGTGTTTCCACAGATCTCTCCAGAGCTCCA
>OMNW01014721.1:105746-119907 GCA_900303245.1 Selene dorsalis
GTTCTCTTTGTCTGACTCTCTCTCCAGTAGCTCCCATCGCTTTTACTGTACTTCTGGGAAAAATTTATCAACTGTCCGTGTTTATGTGCCAGCTCTGCTGTGTCTGCATCTCACTCCTGCTTTCTCTCCTTGCAGCTACAGAGAGCTGTTCACCATCCCTGCACAGTCATATATTTTTATAATGCCCGCATCCTAATGGTCTCAAGTTGGAAATACTTTTAATTTGCAATTTCTGGTATTTTGAATCCGAACAGAGAAAGGCGAGAATATAAAGCAAAGTTTTGACGACTTTTTAAAGTATTTCAGGCTTTTTGAATAATTTTTCTTTGTTTTATTAACAGATTAACTGCAGCTATATTTTTAAATGTCATGTTACTCTGCACCAAAGCCTTTTACTCCCCATACATGGGGCTGAAAGGCACACTAACTAGCTTTGACTTCAATTTGACTGCAAGAATCTAGGATATCATGGGATGTAATTTCTAGAAAATAAAGAGGATCCACTGAGGAGTTACCATATGTAGCACATATGCTCTAGCGTTAAGGTGATGTGTTATGCCTTGTAGCTCAGAGTCATTGTATCCACTGCAGTGTATGATCTAGGCCAAGGGATACAACATGGGAACCACTGTGTCAGGTGTTAGTGCCTTCATGAGAGCCAAGCAAACTCTGATGTCTACCACAGACTACTTCATGAGCGGGAGAATAGAAAGTGTCTAAGAGATGTTTTAACTGAAGTGCCATGCCAGAAAGCCCCAGCCTTTTCCCACCTCATTCCTGACCTCCACCCCTGCAGGTTCTCATCCCCAGTGTTAAGCTGGACTATAGCCATGTTCAGTCTAGGTGTGGGTCCTTGGACAGGCGGGGCTACTCAGCAGGAGGTGGAAACGTGAGTCTTGTGCCACAAGTCCATTGTCTCAGTGTTCATGTCAGTGTTTATTTGTGTTTTGTCGTGTTGTGTTTTCCTGCGTTGCCTTTTCCTTTCATTGCACCTCACTTTACAATCTCCCACTGTGTTGTTAAGTCAGTCATTTACTAAGTCAGTAGTGTGGGTGCCCTTCACCTGATGGCTCTTTATCAACACAACATCCTCCACGAGTGGTTTGTTTCCTGCGAGGAACTTTCATACTCAGGGCTTAATGTCTCCTCTTCCAGCACAACAATATTCAGAACTGTTGCAGCTACATGTATAGCTATACTACACTATCTGTACAGCGACAGATCCAAAGACACATTTAAAATTGTTAATTTTTTACACATAGAAATCCAAATGCATCTGAAAACAAATGTCCTTGAGTTATTACAACCAACACTCTTGCCAGCAGGTCTCAACGTCCGCAGGTAGCGCGCTACATGAAGCCCTTCCCTCTTAGCTGATTAACTCTAATTGCAGCCGTTTGAGGGCTGCAGGTACGGTGTGTGCCCCGTCTGCAGTCTTTCATTTACATGACGCATGTTATCAAAGCACGGTTCTGCCACCTTGGTAATAATGAGACAATTAAAACTTCTCACTTGCCTTCATACCATTTCCCTCAGAATATTCTGTTGTCACAAAACCTTCATTTATTTGCATCTGACAAGCCAAGGTTAGCAGAGATAACAGCTGCTAGTGACGTTCTCTTTGAATCGACCGTGTTTCAGAGGCAGCACATTTATAATTAGAGCACTAGAAACAAGAAGTTATTATTTTAAAAAAATCACATTTATTTTTTCAACCATAGAAAACTGGTATGATCCCAGTTTTGCCGTGACATTATTTATTGTAGTAGTCATATGCGATGCATCATTGTGTATTACTATGCACAGAACACATGGAAATCACTGGTCTTACTGTGGGTACAGAAATGTATGTACAGCATGTTTGTTCGGGCTTGAGCTCAGTACATTCATTTTAGATTTGCAATCTCTAAACTTGCTTACCCCAGAAAGAAGTGAACCTGAGCTTTTTGTTACTCTCATCCTATCTGTAACCCACAATGTGTTTAGGGATAATCAGAATTGCATATAATCAAGCATATCACCTCAGATTCTAAACATACAAGAGCCTCAGCAGCTCGAAAAATATCTCATGTCACTCAGCAGAGAGAGAGAATGGCACATAGGCAATTTGTTTGCTTTAGGTCACGACTGAACAAATGGCAGCTCCTGCAGCTTTTTATAGCGAGCACATGACTGAGAGCCGAGGGCACTGGTGAAATGGGCAAGCAACAAGGGGATCTCAAGGCCACGGAGTCTGTGGCTGAGTGGTTGAGTGATCTATTTATTGAACTGGAGACAGAATGACATAGTACAGTTTGAATCCAAACAATAGAGGGAGAAGACAGACAAAGGCCCTGAACTCTGGCCCAGTTAAAATTCATAATTTTGGTTTTAGTGCCTGAAACTGAAATAAGGATACATTTGAAAATAACGCAGTAATAAAACAAAACAGGGCAAATCAAACCAATTTGGTGTTATCACACATTGCCTGTAAAACAGCATCAGTTCTCCCAGGTACACTAGTGCACAGTTTTTCAAGCTCCTTAGGCAGGTTGTTTCCAGCCTCTTGGAGAGAACTTGCCACAGGTCCTCTGTGGATTTAGGCCATCTCAGTGTCTTCTGTCTCTTCATGCAGTCCCAGACTGACTCCATCATGTTGAGATTACAACTCTGTGGAGGCCCTGACCATCTGTTGTGCTCCATATTATTCTTGCCTCTGAAGATAATTGTCTTTTGGGGTTGTTTTCATACTGCACAATGAATCTAGGACTAATCGGACGTCTCCCCGATGGTGTTTTGTGATGAATAAGAATATAAACATCTAACATGCCAAACCTCTTTGCACAGTTGATTTGAGTCTGCATGATGAGATTACTATTTAAAAGGAAGTGGCCTTTACTTAATGTTTACCAAATTAAACTGTACATTTATTAGATTGAGACATTAGATTTGTTCCCCACATGCTCTCATATTCACCCAAGTGCAAATTTACCTAGTGTAGTCAAAGCAAAGTTTTAATATTTCATAACATAAGCCTATATTAGTTATTCATGCCCATTCCCTTTCTGAAACTAATACTAGAGAAATTTTTAATAGATCATGAAAGAAGAGAAAAGGTTGTCAAATGTAACACCGTCTCCATAAATAATGTTTAAAAGACTAAAAGATATAATTGCTGGAGAGACTGATGTTCACCCACGCTGACACAAACCACATCTCATCTCTGTCTGTGAACTCACGCTGTACATCTTTGCTAGTGTTTTGCATGTGTGAGAGATGGCCGGCAGGTGAATGGGCTAAGCTGCACATACTGTACCCCGTGCGCACGGTTTTGTGGTTTGTCATGTGGCTCATGATCTGCGTGGCTCACCATCGTCTCACTTTCCCAGTGTTTTTGTCCTCTCGGGCTATTTAAGAGAGGAGAAAATAAATAACACCAAATCATTGGTTACAAAGGCATCATCTACTGAACCAGCGACTTAGCGAAGCGATTGCTGACCACAGGCGTGACCCAGTGATTCATCTCAGGATGTGGTGTATCTCTTCTTGTTCATTGTGCTGTGTCAAAAGCTTTATAGCTCCGCTCTGTTCGCTGTCTCATCGGCTCACTCCTTATATATCTCTCTGTGGTTTTCTCTTCGGATCCCCGGGGTGTGTCACATAACTGCATTTCCCTATCTACTCTCTGCCTGTGCTGTGGCCACTTTCAACTGTGCAGTCTTCACTCTTTTTTTTTTTAACTGTCTTTCACTGAATCGTCACTGTTGTGGTGCACGATATAGAGTATTTGTAAGGTTTTCTGACTGTGCCAAAACATTTTAAGCGCAAAACACAGTTCCAGCACGCACGCACACACACAGTTTGTATTTTGTCTTGGTTGGGTTGGTTTAACAGACACCAGCTGCTCTCCACACAGCAGAACACAAGGACTGTCATGTAATAGTTGCTGGTATTCTGCTCTTGCGCTGTCTTGCTCATGTTTTCTAATAATTACATGCAATTAGATATCACTGTCTGAATGTACAAACTGCAGCCTTTCATTCCCAGTTGATACCCAAACATTTTCTTTAAACAACGTCTAAATCTGGCGCTGATCAGATGCACTGTGTTGTCCTCTGTAATTCAGAAATGAGAGGTAGAAGTCATCAGCTCTCATTGGCTCGTCCTGAACTGTGAGTTCTGACCTCGTCTATTCCTGCCTTTGCTTCTTTCAGGTGCAGATACAGAATAAGAAGATTGACTTGAGCCATGTGACCTCCAAGTGTGGCTCGCTAGACAACATCCATCATCGGCCAGGTAACACACAGCCTGTGCTCAGTCAGAGGGGAAACTGAGGGGTGATGCTGAGGGTGAGAGTGTGTAAGGGCTGTAAAAAGCAGATAAGGTAGTCAGCTTGGACAGACCAATAGCTCCCATTTATTTTCTATAAGAAGCAGTGAATCCTTGGCAAGAAGCACAGTGGGCCAGAAGCCAGAGGCAAGCGAGTAGTGTGGGAAGAACCTAAAGCACCTGACCTGCAACGAGTAGGAATTCACAGCTTGGCAACCAGTCCCACTTGAGATCCGTATGCTAGCATGACATCCTACTCGAACACCCTGTCCGCTTCCAGCATTAACACACGATCTGTACCTCAGTATATCTGGTTGAAAAAAAAAACAGCTCCTCAGCCAGGTGTAAATGCAACTCATTAGTTTGACCACAGTCTTAAAGAAAAACAAGTCAGAAAGTTGACAGGTCACCCAAATCCACCTCCTCCTGCTAGTGTAAGGTTCACAGCCAAACGGACTGGTCTCCCCTCTCAAAAAGAGATTTGAATTTAAATTCACTTGCTTTTTTTTTAGATCTGATTGCAGTGCAGGGAGAGTGGAGAACATCTATCCATACCAGTTGTAAATGCATGTTCATGGATCGGATGTCATTATCTGGATAATGTAACCAGATACAGATGACAGTTTAATACCAAGTATAAATGGGCCCAAGGACTCCCACAGGTGCTTGCTCTAACACTGGTACATGTCAGACACTGAACGTAAAGGCAAGGCATGAAATTGGCTGATTGTGAACCGACAATTAAAGTGTAATTTGATGCAACGTAACTAATAAATGTAATTTGCAGTTTATATTTAACTCCCGGAGGGGCACACCAGCCACATGAAGCTCCAGTCCATAACAATGGTGAAACACTAAATAAACTGAATATGGATTGACAGCTCCATGGATCTGTCCACAGGTGGCCAAATGTGGGAGGTGTTGTGGTATCTGGCTGTCAACAGGATTGGATGTAACCTGGAATCTTGTTTTTCATTTTTCATTCAAATCACTGACTGTGAAAGAACAAAAAATAATGTATGTTGACGATGACGTGCTTCAGTTAGATGTTCAGGCAGGAAAGGAATGTCAGAGTTTACTGATTCAGTCCAAGACTTTTCTGTAGGAGTAGACCAAAGAGAAAACACAGTTCATAGCCAGGTTTAATGGCATTGATTTTGGGAATTCAACATAAAAGTTTTAGTTTTTGTAGCCTTGATCATCTCAACTTGCCAAGAACCCCAGCTGCATATCTGCCAAAACCCTTGCAGTGACTTGCTAAAAGCCTTTTCCCCTCCCTCGTGTTTTTTTATGGTCATTGCGTCAGATCCTGCAGCACCATCTGCTGGCCACTTACTACCTTGGTCTTTATTTTATAAACATAATTTATTGTGGGTTCACTGGAGACACAGGGTCTTCCAGCACAACGTTGCACATTCAGTCTCTTCATGAAACCTGTGTTAACAAACCAGGTTCTGAACGAGAAAACTATCCGGGCACACAGACATTTCTTTTTACATGTAGTCATTTTGCTGACAGGCTGTAAAACCAAATCAATATTTTCCTGTATAGCTTTTACACTTCCTCTGCTTCTTCCCAGGGGGTGGTAACGTGCGCATAGAGAGTGTGAAGTTGGACTTTAAAGACAAGGCCCAAGCCAAGGTGGGTTCCCTGGATAATGCTCACCACATTCCTGGTGGAGGCCACATAACGGTAAGTGTCAGGTCCATGCCCTCAAACCATGATTTAAAGGAAAACATCAAGTTTTTGAGAGATTGTCTTACTAGTCAACTTAGCTATATGAATACCTGTAGGGTAGTATTAGGTATATACTTTATGTAATCATTCACTTATACTAATATTTCTGTCCATCTTTAAGATATGTGGCTCAGACAGAGTCTTAGTCATGGAGGTTAAATGTGCAAATAAAAAACTGTCTTACAGATACTCAATATATAACACAATAATCCTGCAGTCTCCTTAACCCCACACACACACACATATATATATATATAGATATATATATACATGTTAAGTATTTCCAATAGGCCAATCTTTCAAAAACTTGTTTTCCTTTATCTGCCTTTGAGGGTATCAGTAAAGGTATAGTATAAACTTCTATCATTAAATAATGTAGAAGTAAATTTGGTTCATCCTTTGCAGTTGTTCTAATGCTGACTCACAAAGACTCATAGATATTTTTTCGACACAACATAAAAATGATGTCTGACTTCCTCACTTAATAGATTGAGAGCCACAGGCTGGCGTTTCGTGACCAAGCCAAGGCCCGAGTGGACCACGGAGCCGAGATCGTCGTCCAGTCGCCGGGCCTCTCCGGCTCAATGTCTCCTCACCGCCACCGAGACAGCCAGCTCTCATCCTCCGGCAGCCTGAACATGATGGAGTCGCCGCAGTTAGCCACCCTGGCTGAGGACGTCACTGCGGCTCTGGCCAAGCAGGGTTTGTGAACACTGGATTTATAGGTTCATGCTCTGCACCACAGACGTCCTCAGCCTGACTCCCTCAAACTTTTCTGCCCACTCCTGCCACCCAGAGGCCAACTACAGCTCAACCGCAGCCTCTGAACATCTCCACTTCAAGATCCATCTCTCCACTCTAAGTAGGGACTCAAATTAGGAGCTACGGTACTTTGGTCCTTTTTATTTTGAACCTGAATATGTGATTCATTTTCTTGGCCTCTTCTCTTTCAATTATGTTGCATAAAATAGTTCAGTCTGAGCACTGGTCATAGATAAGATTAAGTCTGTTAGGACCAGGTATTGGCTTGACTGGCCCTGGATCAGTGTTTTCAAGCAGCTACCGCCTTTTTCTACATAAAATAAGAAGTAATGTGGCCAGCACACCATGCAGCACGTGTTGTTCTTGCTCAGTAAATGTGCATGGACGCCAAACCACCTAACAAACCAAGCATCCTTAACGCAAGTCATTCTTGTCATCCAATATATAATATGATATCTTCAACAAATATATATAGAAACATGTATAAAAATACAAGTTCTTTGCCATCTAAATGTCCTCAAAACATTTTAACAGGAAGTGACAATATGGCTATAAAATATACCTGTAAAATTGCATTATTGCAAGAACTAGGTCTATGTTATGACGAGCATGTATTGATTCAAATATAAAAAGAGGCTATTTTGTAATTTAAAAAAAGGATTTTAGTAAGTTATTTCCTCAATTATTGGATAAAGATTATAAACAAGTTCATGTTTTGTAGTTATTAGTTGTTTACAGTGTAATGCTTGGTGACAGTGTCAGACAGCTGATTTGGTGTTGCTAAGGAATGCATCTTAGTCCTGTTGACGGGCATCACACACTTGTACCTGCTCAGTAGTTCAATATAGAAGCCTGTTTATACTTCAGAACAATATTAAACACTGGAGTTCGTTCCACAAACGTCCATCCGAAAAAGCAAACAGCTCAAACTATATCGTCTTTTCAGCTTACATGATTGAACAGTACAGAGGTTTCTCTGCTAAAAGACCGGCGTTGTGCTCGTCAGGACTGTCTGCGCCACGGGAGGACACGCCACAGTTTGGCTGATATTTAGCAGAGGAGCAGCTACTCTGAAATATTTGTATGTGTGTGTGCGTTTGGTGCAGAGCCCACGTTGTTTTACCATGGATGCTACCGTATCTGGATGTTATGTTGCAATATGTGGGAGAAGAAAGTGAAAAAAGATAAAACTTTTTTCTTTTTTCTTTTTTTTTTTTGAGAAAAATCCATTAAAAAGACACTTAATGAAGAAAAATAAAACGACCGAGGGGACTCGGTCAACTCCTGTTAGATCTGTTAGGACAGTGTTTGGTCGATCTAGTTTCTTTTTCAGACACCATGTGTGGTATATCTTGCCTCCTGCCTAATTACTGCCCTCACCTGCGACTGTTTGTTTGCTTCTGTGTTTTTTCTGCATCCCCCATCTTCGTGTGCCCCCCTCCCCGCCTCCACCCTACAGCAACTGTAAATGTATTTAAAAGGTCAAGTAGATGTACGCAGTTTTTCTCTTGTTGATATGACACCAATTACAATAATTAATGACAATAAAAGGGACAAAAACTGATGCTGGAGCACTTGTCTTCTCTCAGATGAGACATGTAGTTACAGCAGGAATTTAACAATCTTTTCATTTTAGAGAGAATTCAATGAACGCACAAAAAGTGGAAGCAGCAGATTTCAACCATACAAAAACCAAGCCCACTAATGACAGGTTGCATGTCAAGCTGATTGACTGCCAGCTGTAGCTTCAGATTTAATTTAGACAGAATCGTATCAGTCTCATTAGCTCAACAACAAATGAGCTTATTCTTCAAAATGTCAAGCTTTGCCTAGAACAGACAATCATGCAAATGGGTTGCATCAAATAAACAGAGTCAGCGATTCAGGAATAAAATGGGAGTTTGTGAAAATTTTATTGTGAAATTGCAGAGGATACAATAAGTTAAGACTTAGGGATGGGTTGGGTAAGGAGTGGATTAATTTTGATGGCCAGTCCTGGGCCAAGCCAGTCACTTCACTGGCAGATAGAGAGCCAGCCAGACAGTAAAGTGACAGGAGGAGGGGATCATGATTATCCCACCCTCCCCTCCATCACTGTTCCACTGTGAACACCAGTGACGATAAAAAAAAAAAGACCTAATGAGACGGGAGGACCAGAGTGAAGATGAGGAAAGAAATATCTCGTGGGAAACCAGGACGGATTCCTGAACAGCAGGAGGAGAAGGAGAGAAAAAAGCACCAGTTGGACGAAAAAAAAAAAAAAGGTTTAGAACAAAACAAAAAAGGTTTCAGGAAATGACATCTCATAGTCCTTTGTGCCCCCTGCTTCCTCAGGAAACAGTGAGTGGATGTCGTGACACCATGGGGTCTGCACTTATACGATGGTCACCACCGCAGTGGCAGGGTCCTTACACAGACATGATGTGCTTGACAAAGGCTTTGGATGAAGACCAGGGCAGCACACAGAGAGGACAGAAGACAGGACAGAGGAAATGAGTGAGTGTGGAGTGGCACAATAAATCACAATGAAACAATAGACGATATTTGTTCAACTTGAAATTGTTTAAAACCCTGCAACCAGAGAGTTGAGGGGAAAAGATGAGGAACTGCTTTCACAGGCTGAGATGTACTCCCCTAATAAATGGTTTGAAGTATACAATTGATGCAATGCCCCTTTAAAATGATATAAAAACACTAATATACACATATTATAAATAATACAGTGTAGCACGTAACAATATTTTTCATTGTAATATTGTAACTTACCCTCGTAGTTGACACCGCCACTCTCATCCTCCTGTCCGGCCATGAGAGCATCAATCTCAGCCTCAGTCATCTTCTCTCCTGCAGGGGGAGGCAGATGACAACCAGTATTAATGACACACAGTGACACACACACAAACACATCAAGCGCGTAGCCGGACTCACCCAGTGTTGACAGGACAATACGCAGCTCAGCGCCCATCACTGTTCCGTTGCCCTCCTTGTCGAAGACGCGAAGACCCTCAACGTAGTCCTCAAATCCTGCCTTGTTTGGGCTGTTGATGATGGTCTGGAGCATGGGCAGGAAACCCTCGAACTCTACTCTCTTGTTGGCCATGTCTGCGTGGAAGGAAACAGAGCGGTCAGTTGCATCCAGAGGTGAACAAGTCGGTCAGGTTCTGAGTCAGTAAGCAGCGTATGATCAAAATCCTTGTCAGTGCATCTCACAAATACAGTTTCAGCTCTACACTACAGGTTATACTATAATATACATATCTGGACAAGTGTGTGTTTCATTTAGTGCTTTATTTTTCATAATATCATCTATTCTTATGTTATATTTGACAACTATGTAATGTGCAGAGACTTATGTCCGATCACAGCAGCGTTTTTATGATTTTTATCAAAAAAAATGAATGGACCTAACAAAATGTGCAGTATAACGATCAACCCCAGACTGAATGTTGAAAAGCACTGTTGCACCGACCTCTAAAGGCTGAAAGTTTCAAATCTGTCACATATCTGGACACATTAACTGTCTCAGTAGGAGGTGGACAAGTGAGACATTTTGCACATCCGACCACATCCAGCTGACATGTTACATATTACACAGAGCAGTGTAGTATTTCACAGCAGTGACAATTTCAACCACTAGCTGGCAGCACATACTGGATTTTCACTCTGTATTGACCCTATAGATATTTTTAATTCTGAGGTTTTGGCTCATTTCAGACATATTTTTGTTCTATGCGTTCTTTCAATAATATCTTTTTCAGTTGATCTGACTGAACATGTCAGATTTCAGCCATAAAAGCAATTCATAATTATTTGTTCCTCCATATATTTCATCCAAATGTACAGGTGGATGGGTGATTGCATTTTATCTACCAAAATAACTGTAATTACACCATGAACATCAGTGATAACAGAAGTGATGATAGAGGCATACATTACTAGTTACCACACACCCTCTATGCATGTACTGATATCTGACAAATCAGTTACCTGTAAAATAGCTAAACTAAAACAACGTTTGTTTTAAAGTGCACTGCAGGTTGTGGTGAGTTCAATTAAAAAATCACCAAAAATAGACTAAAGATAGGATTGTAGGTTCTATATCCGGTCTGCTGTAGCATTTCAGTGCAAGTACATGGAAAATACTATATAAATATTTGCACTTTGTAGAATCAGTTCATAAAATTGAAATCTATTGAATTGTTTCTAACACCCAAAAGCTTTAACACACTGGCACACAAACTCTGAACTAATCTAATTACATATATTGTGAGTTCTCTCACCATCAGCAGAGGGGTTTCCCAGCAGCTTGTTCACCTCCTTGTTGGTGGGGTTCTGTCCCAGAGCGCGCATGATGTCAGCGATCTGGTTGTAAGCCACCTTGTTGTCACCCACCCTGTCGAACAGGCCGAAGGCCTCCTTGTAGTCTGTGGAGCAGAAGGAAAACAGAGTGTCATCACTCGATCGTTCTCATCATTTCTATCAGGTGATCTGTGTTTGTGTGTCATAGGTGCTTAACAGTGTATTTCTGTTATATTCCTTGTGATTGCAGGCTACTTTCTTGTTATTTCTTGTGGTGATTCCTATGGAAAGTGATACTTCTTGCACGCTGATACTTAAATCTTACTTATTCAGAGTAAAGTTTTTTGTTGTTGTTTTTTTATGGAATTAAAATTATATTTGTGTTTTTAGAATAAATTTTATTTCATTTATTTCACTAAAGTACTGGACCAAAATTCATTTAGACCAAACATGAGTCCAGTTGTTTCACATTCACTGAATGAACTTAGCATTAGCCTTATTTGCATGTGTGTCTGTTTGTTTGTTTATGGATATTCCATTTACTTTACATTAATGTGAAGTCACATAATATTAATGTGATTTTCAATGACAAGGTTTGTTGAAATCCTTTGAAGTTCAGTATGACAATAATCAGTGGAAGTGGGTAGCTGAAACCTCGTGTTAAAAGTAGTCTAAGCAGACAATGGCCGTATTTCCAGTTACAGTTCAGTAACTCATAAACCAACAGTTTGGATTTTTACTAGATACCTATGCATTTTCTCTAGGATGTGTAAAATGTTTGTTTTTCACATTTACTGTCAGTGGTTTGCATAATAACTGTGTCTTCGGGTATTTCTGCCAGCAGGTGGAGGCAGCTGCTGATGAGCCAGCCTTGTCTGAAACATTTCTATATGTTGTGGTGTCACAGGCTGGACAGACTGACTCCTGCCAAGCTCCATCAACCTTCATACTATTTCTATCTCAGCCATCTCCTTCTCCCTCTCCCTCTCTCTCTCTCTCTCAGCAGGGCTTCGGGCTCTTTTAAAAGACCACCTTGGAATTGATAAACATAGCTGAGAATATGAGCCCCCTCCTTTTAAAGGCAAGGCCCTCTGTGGCTGAGCCGAGTAAAAGAAGGGAATGCTGACTGCAGTGTAACATGTAGGCGTCCAGACAACAGCCCTGCTCCGGTGGTGTCCAGTTAGAAAGGGCCAATAGCACACAGGTGTTTCTCAATATCAAACTCTATCATTTCATTTTCCTTCTATTCCAACTCTCTTTAATCCATGAAATGAGCTCCTTCTTCTTAGTATCATTATTATTATTTTAGCTGTTCTTGGCATATGCTTTACCACTGATCTAGTGACAGAGAGTTTAATGTTACCAGCAAAGTGCCAATAAACAATCTTAATAAGAGCAGTTGATATTAGGGATTGGTGAAACTGATTTGTGATGCTCTGCCCACCAGTCATCAGTGATTTGAACACCCTCACTGATCGTTCTCTTCAGTGTTTTTAGATGAATCAAGCCAAATCTCCCACGTTTGTTTTAGCTGCTCTGGTTTAAAGTGACAATCAGGCACCATTAGCTGCTGCTTATTTCAAATGGAAGTCTGCACATATTCAGATCCACTTGCAAAATGTTGTATGAACAAATAACCTGATGTTGTGTGTATGTCTATAGTTTATACTAATATCAGCCATGCAAACAGTCAAGAAATAATTGTTTGTTAAAAATATCACCATGTTGCAGATACTGTCTTTTTGATTTAACCACACTGCTGAGAAGTTTCCTTTTCTTTTTTCACTATAATTTCAAAAGTTTACAGTTTGTTCGTCAACTTAAACTCCCTGTTTGTGGTGTGTGGATGTTCGAATGGGTTCCTAGCTTCACACATCCGTTATCACATTTCACACGCCATCTGATATTCTCGAGGAATGTCAAAACACAAATGACAGAGGTGACCATCTGTCATGAGCCCTTTAAAACTCAGCACCAAGTATGTTGCAGGTGGGCATTATCAATCTTTATGAGAAGGCCACACAGTTTTCTTCACAGCTTTACTATCAAACTACTGTAAACCATCTTAGTTTCTGTCACACTGATTTATTATAGATGCGTTTTCTTATTTTCCAGGACTGTAAGCGGAGACATCCTCAAGAGAAAGATGAGCTGCTGAGTGTCACATGATTGCAAAGGTAAAATGAGAATTACTTACCGTCAATCTGGTCTGCGCTGAACTCGATCTACAAGGCAACACAAAGCAGCCATGTTTAGCATAAAACATACAAATGCAACACTGTCACAGTGACTATGCAGGTTCCATTTAATCCAGACTAATCAATCAGGTCTAAACTAGGATTAAACTTGTCTCTTTGCCATTATTAGCTTCACGTTGTGGCATCCGATCTGAGGAGGTCCATCTTTAGCTACATTAACATGTCCACATTTGGTGTCACCCTGCATTGCAATCACCCATCAGTCACATCTCTCTTAGTCCAATCCAGAGAGGTGGGGGCGTGGTCTGAACCTTGGTGAGCTATCCATGGTTCTAGTCATCTCAGTCCTCAGCACATCTCTGACTGTGGTCCTTCAAGCCTGCAGCTGCTCTCACTGTCTCACTATTAACCGTGTATCCACCCACAGATGTTTATAGAAATATGTCCACTATGTGAAGATTGGTGTCCAGTAACCAAAAAAGGCCCATAATAAAATGACCTTTTGACCTCTTTATTGCTATTTATTGCATTGTCTATTTTCGAGGATAGGATGCTTAAGATGACTTCTATAATCAAGTAACAGTAACATCAGTCCCCTCTTCCCCTCTTTCCTCCCAAATGTTTCAAAAATAAAGATAAGAGATTTTTACTTCTTTTTTTTCTTCTTTTCTAACAACTGCAGTGTAGGTCTAGTTCTACCATGCAATTCTGAGTGTAGTAGTCAAATCTCAGCTTCCTCTGAGCAGCCATCATCCTATCCCCATCCCTTCCTTCCAACAGCGGGCCAGATCACGCTCTCACTCTCATTGTACCTTGACTGCGGACAGGTCGACGGCGGGGGCAGCTGCAGGAGCGGG
>OMNW01014722.1:7131-37020 GCA_900303245.1 Selene dorsalis
ACTGTGGTGCACTTATTGTTGGATTCAGTGGTGCCCTGTCACTGGCTAGTGGTCAAGAGGAGCAGTTTCTGCTTCAGGACAACTGTTTAGGGACCCCACCAGTTGTGGGCATTGTGGGTGATCACTATTCAACATTCTCAATCGCCATGTCTAATGTGCTAGGTTTATACAAAATACCCATTGTAAGTTTACAATTTCCTAACTTTTGAATTGTTTTATTTTTGATGTACAGCATTTAATTGATTTCAAAGTGATATGATTTTGTAACATGAAAATATTTTTGACTCACTGGGTCCGACTATGAAATGAGTGATGTGTGTTCTTTATTGTCTTTATAGGTGAGTTATTTTGCCACATGTTCCTGCCTGAGCAATCGGCAAAGATTTCCATCCTTCTTTAGAACAATTCCAAGTGATGCCTTTCAGGTGAAACTCAATCTGCAAAACGAAGAACAACTGAAGAAGAATATTTTATTTAAAATATGTTTCATAAACAGTTCATGCTCATGAAAAATACCCATAATCTAAAAGAACTCCAAATAAGACAATTTAAATTTCTGAAACCTATATGAGTAATGCAGTTTCTACAAATTACAATAATAAAAAGGCATTGTATGGACATTGTTTGAATCTATATCTCAACAGGGATATACATTACCAAGTAATTCATAATTTGATTTTTAAACTTTTTAATATTATTTGAGCAATGATATTAGGGTTTATGTTAAACAATTTACAAATTAAATATTAATCCACCAAGAAAAGGTACATGTTCAGAAGATTTTTAGAGTACTTTGGGCTTTGCTCTGCTAAAACAAAGTCAAACACGTTATGGGAATGCAAAATGAGGAAGTGCAAGAGCTAAACAAATCTATATTAATGATTCAATTTATTAATGCAGTTCAATATAGATATATTTTTTTGTAAACTTCTTCTTATTTTAATTTATTTATCAATATCTATTCCATTTATTTATTGATACTTGTTTTGCAGATTATTTTCTACTTCTTCATTTATTGCCCATTGAGATATCCACTAATTCAGTACTTTTCATTCATCAGTCATTTTGTCTATTTAGTTGTACATTCAAAAAAGAAATGTGAGATCGTTTATTAATGCCTCTTTTTATTGTACAGTTATCTGTTTTCTGTCTTTCAATTGTTCCTCTATGACATATCTACAGGTGCGTGCTATGATTCAGATTCTAAAACACTTTGGCTGGACTTGGGTTGGTCTTCTGGTCAGTGATGATGATTATGGACTCCATGTTGCCCAGTCCTTGCAGTCTGACCTTGTTGAGTATGGTGGAGGCTGTCTGGCCTACCTAGAGGTGCTGCCATGGGACAGTGACCCAGCTGAACTTGAGAGGATCGTATATTTGATAAAGACATCGACAGCTCGTGTAGTGATCGTATTTGCGCATGAGATCCACATGATTCAGCTCATGGAAGAGGTTTGAATTTGATTTAATTTGGATGTACTTTAGAAATGTTGATTTTGAGAAATGCAATATTGATTTTGTTTTGTTTGTTAGTTTAAGCTGATCTATCCCAAGCTTTAGACTCAGGTGATAATGTCACCGGTATACAGTGCATCAGACATTTCAACCTCTTGAAAATTTTGTTGTGAAAGGGCCAATCTTCATTAACACTAAAGTATTCTAATAAGTGGATAAAGTGAAACTTGCTGCAGGATGTAAACTTCACTGTTTTGTATTGATGGAGCTTAAACCACCCTTAATGCATGAAATAAACCATGCTTCTTCTTTTACTAACATGCATGCTTGGTAGCAATGTTTAGAAACCATCTTAAACTGAATGTATTCCACTTACTATTTCATAACATTCAGCTTCTCAACATCCTAACATTTGTGCTTCTGAGTGAAAAAAGTGAGCCAGTGAAATCATTGTAGACAATAATTTCCACAAGACAGACTGCACTGCTTTGACAGAAGTCTGAATAATATATTTTACACAATTTAATATATAGGTATTGCAGCAGGAAGTGACAGGTCAGCAGTGGATTGCCAGTGAAGCTTGGTCATCAGCTACTGTTCTCCAGACTCCTCGCCTCATGCCGTACCTTAGTGGAACACTGGGCATTTCCATCCGTCGAGGAGAAATACCAGGACTCAGGGAATTTCTGCTTCAAATACATCTTGACCAAAATTATAACAACAGCTATGGAAATAGTATGGTAAGTGTTTATACGAAATGGATAACTATTTGTTATAAATATGCAATATACTATAATGTCTGTTCGGCTTTTAATATATTTTAGGTGAGGCAGTTTTGGGAATACACATTTCAGTGTAAATTTGCACCAGCTCCAGCAGACTGGATGAAAGCTGGAGGAGCATTATGCACTGGACAGGAAGATCTGGAGAGTGTGGAGACTGAGTTCTTGGATCTTTCTAACCTCAGAGGAGAGTACAATGTGTACAAGGCTGTGTACGCCCTTGCGTATGCTCTTGATAAGATATTGCAGTGTGAGCCAGGGAGGGGGCCTTTCAGTGGGAACAGCTGTGCTACTTTGCAAACACTGGAGCCCTGGCAGGTGAGAGATCAATGTACATGCCACCTGTTCATGTTTTGAAAATAGCTCATACACCATGAGGTATAGTCTTGTGAGTATCACATAAATAACAACAAATAACCCAGATCCTCTAGCTATTAATTGAGTTACTTTTCGATTAAATACATTCAATACTGATATACATTTATGTCTTATTACTCATCTTAAAACAGTTGAATAAAATTTTTGGACTGCTTTGTTTTTCACACTTCATACTGTTTGTTTTGTTTCTATCATCCATTTGTAGCTTGTTCATTATTTGCAAAAGGTCAACTTCACCACATCATTTGGTGATCAAGTGTCATTTGATGAGAATGGTGATGTCTTACCAATCTATGACATCATGAACTGGCAGTGGCTCCCTGATGGAAGAATTAAAGTTCAGAATGTGGGAGATGTTAAGAAATCAGTCTTCATAGGTGAAGAGCTCACACTTCATGAGGATAAAATCTACTGGAACTTTGAATCCAAGCAGGTTGCTTTCGCCTTTTGAGAAACTTCCCCTATTTTTCAGACTCCAATTGCTATTAATGTAAAACAACACAGAGTAAGATATTTATTTTTCTCCCTACAGCCTCCTCGGTCAGTTTGCAGTGAGAGTTGTCCTCCAGGTACCCGCAAGGCCAGAAAGAAGGGGCAACCTGAATGTTGTTTTGACTGCATCCCCTGTTCTGAGGGAAAGATTAGTAACACAACTGGTTGGTGTTATATTTCAATGCTTTTACTTTATTTTAAATATAGCTACAGGAAGTATGAATTTCACCATCTCTAATATTTCAGACTCCATGGAGTGCTCCAGTTGTCCAGAGGATTTCTGGTCCAGTCTCCAGCGTGACCACTGTGTTCCTAAGGAAACAGAGTTCCTCTCCTACCATGAGCCTCTGGGAATCTGTTTGACAACAACTTCATTATTGGGCACTTTGATCTGTGCTGTCGTCCTGGGCATCTTCATCTATCATCGCAGCACACCCATGGTGCGTGCCAACAATTCAGAACTCAGTTTCCTGCTCTTGGTCTCACTGAAACTATGTTTCCTGTGTTCACTGCTGTTCATTGGTCGACCAAGACTCTGGACATGTCAGTTGAGACATGCAGCATTTGGCATCAGTTTTGTACTTTGTGTCTCATGCATCCTGGTTAAAACCATGGTGGTTCTGGCTGTGTTCAAGGCCTCCAAGCCAGGAGGTGGAGCCAGTCTGAAGTGGTTTGGTGCTGTGCAGCAGAGAGGGACAGTTCTGGTTCTTACTTCTGTTCAGGCAGCAATCTGTACTGCCTGGCTTGTCTCTTCCTCAACAGCTCTGCATAAAAACACAGAATACGACAAAGACAAGATAGTTTATGAGTGTGTATTTGGGTCCACAATTGGTTTTGCAGTTTTACTTGGTTATATTGGTTTCCTGGCTATACTTAGCTTCTTGCTCGCTTTTCTGGCAAGGAATCTTCCAGACAACTTCAATGAGGCCAAATTCATCACTTTCAGCATGTTGATCTTCTGTGCTGTGTGGGTGGCATTTATTCCTGCTTATGTTAATTCCCCAGGCAAATATGCAGATGCAGTGGAGGTATTTGCCATCCTGGCCTCCAGTTTTGGCCTCTTGGTGGCGCTGTTTGGACCCAAATGTTACATAATTCTTCTGAAACCAGAAAAAAATACAAAGAAAGCTATCATGCGGCGTGAAAAATCTGTGACAAAACTAGCTGCAATAAAGATGTGTAAATAGAACATGAATTTTAATAACTGCTTATTTTATTTCTGTATCATTGTTGTGTTTCTCTATTTTTAATCATTTCAATTAATTGGTAGTAGTGGGGAATTCATAATTCTTATACACTTGCATTATCTTTGGCTTAAGCATGGATCTTTCCATCTTTCACTCAGAAAAAATAATTTTGCCTAACAATGTTACTTATACTGAGAAAGGACTATAGGCAAGGCAAGGCGAGGCAATTTTATTTGTATAGCCTATTTTTACAAACAGTTTGTCTCAAAGGGCTTTACACAGCATCATGACAACATCCTCTGCCCTTAGACCCTCACATCGACTGAAGAAAACCTCCCAAGAAAACCCTTTAATAGGGAAAAAATTGGAGAAACCTCAGGGTGAGCAACAGAGGAGGGATCCCTCACCCAGGACGGGCAGACGTGCAATAGATGTTGTATACATACAAGAAAACAGTTTACAGCACATAATATGGGAAAACATGGAAATGGAATCAGTTAGTTAACAAGAAATGATGGAGCAGCTTCTGGTGGGTAGGAGAGGCAGGGAGAGCAGGTCAGCTTAATGGGGCTATTGGATGGCAGACTGGGTCGTGAGCAGGGAGGGCAGGCTGGTTTAACAACAGGAGAAAGGAGGTGATGGAAGCGGGGGTTGGTGCGGAGGGATGGAGCTCTGGAGAGATCTGTGGAAACACAGAGAGAGTGCAAAACACTCAAGGTCAAACTACAAGGTGCAACACAAAATGACTGTTCAAACTGTGCGTGAGGAGTGGAGAGGAGAGGAGAGGAGAGGAGAGGGCTCTATGTAACCTGATGTGTCCCCCAGCAGTCTAAGCCTACAGCAGCATAGCTATAAAATGGATCAGGGCTGAGCCAGCCTTAAAGCTCTGTTGTACA
This sequence comes from Selene dorsalis, assembly GCA_900303245.1. Lineage (NCBI taxonomy): Eukaryota > Metazoa > Chordata > Actinopteri > Carangiformes > Carangidae > Selene > Selene dorsalis. Next base: position 12,322 of record OMNW01014722.1, read on the forward strand.
GGAAGGTCTTAAGTCCAGACTTATGTCAGTGGTATCTTCACCAGATATGATAAACTGCAGTGGGAGTCGTAGAAGTAACTGTTTATACATTGAAACTCGCAGCATCAGAGAGACTGAAAACAGTATCTTAAAACAATTTTTGTTAATTATTTTTGCAACAAAAATATGAAATAAAGAACAATTTTGATTAGGATGGAGCTAACAGACAAATCATGCTTTGACATAAAAATCACTGACAGAATGCCTAATCAACACATAAACCCAACAACTGCCATGTTCTGTGGTGGTATTTGTTGTGTCATTATTATTTTCATCTGTGAAAAGCAAACAAAAATTGGAATCATAAAATCTAACCATATCCTAAAACGAATCAAAAATTTCAACAAAGGTGACTTGCGATCTGACAAAAAATGTTGATGACTGTTGAAGTATATTGAAGTTGAGGCAACAAAATGTCAAAATTTGCATTCATCTTTAAAAATGGCCACAATCTAGGAAAAACTGGGTTTTTTTTAAACAATGCTGATGTCCCAATCCATGGGTAATTCGATTGCTGAGCACCAGTTTGTGGGGGATTTCAGTATCAAAAGTCGTGCTGTAGTGGTGTTCAGGCAAGTGGGTGTTTGTCAGTGAGACTTTTAATTGCTATCATTTTGGGCACAGGGACAGTGTTAGATAGTTTGGACACTATATCCAGTTGTACAGAGAGTCCAAAGGACTGCAGGACGCTCTTTACAGCCGGCAAAGTCGTACTCACGCAGCAATAACATAACAGTTCATATGAAGTGCACCTACAGACAACATGATTTTAAGGCCATTTTGAAGTTGCTGATGACGGATTGTGAAAGTCACCAACAAAAGCCTCCAATCTGAGGGAACTTGGCAGTTGATCAACAAACATCAGTTGTCGTGTGAACTCTTCAAAGACGCAACTGTTGAGGCTTGCCAACCCGTCAAATATGCCAACCTGTCACATGCCAAAAATCTAGCGTGCTAAATATCTAGCCAAATGGGCGACTACCTGCAGCCAAAGAAAGCACAGGACACTGGATGATGAGTGATGAAAGAGTATTTAGTGTTTCATTTGTGTTCTATGACCTCTTTATGACTTCAAGGCTGTCCAATTGCAAGTGAGCGAGCTGTGTAGTGTGAACTGTACAGTTATCAGTCTTTGAGGACTGTCTTTGAGGTCAATGGACTCTAGTTTCCTAGCACAGCGCAAGATGGCGCAGCGTGGTGAACCCTGCGTAGAGCTAGTTTTGTGCAGCGCAACATGGCACGTGGTCAGTTTGGCAGTTTGGCACACTAAGGTGTGCTGAGATGGGTGTGGCAGTGCAGCAGGGGGAGGTGTCGACAGGTTCAGCTTGGCGCAGAGACAGTTTAGTGCCAAAAGGCAGCACCAAAAGTGGCTAGCTCCAACCTGGTCTACTTTCAGCGAAGCCAGTCGAGTGGTAGTTTGGCTGACCGGCGCACGCTTCACTAAAACCTCACAGGCAACTTTCCAGAATGTCAGGCAACATTACCAATGTAACAAATAATCACAAAACTACTATCCAATGTAAGTATCTGAATCAGCACATAAATGTATCTCTATATCGACTGTCCTGTCACATCTGATGTCAGATCAAAGGAGGTTGGCACGCCTAATGGAAACTCAACCTGATTTAATTAACACAGCTGCAAACTAACGAGTTCACATCTCTCAGCCAACCACAGACAGCCTTTTCATCAGGTAGTGAGCATATATTCAGCATGTGTCATCTCAGAAAATTCAAAAGAAAAGAGAAAAAGAGAAAGACGCTCGGCAACAGGGTCCAGATTTTATCCCCATTACACATGGGATTTGTTTATGTTGTCATCTGTGCACAATACTCATCTTTGTAACACAGGGTTTAAATATAGGTATCTAAATGTGAGTGTCTTTATTCCTCCTCCCAGGATACTTTTGCTTGGACCTTATTTCTAGCATAAGATACGTTCATTTACTCACCCGAACAACTTTGGTGTAACTCGGAGTCCTTCAGAAGATATTTAGATCCACTCGCGATCTACATACATCCATATAATGGGAGTCGTTGGGGCAACGATGCAGCTACTAAATAAGGCATTATCTGCTGTGAAACACGTTCATTTCACCAATATTTTGTTATGAATCACTAGCACTATTCCCCCGTGAGTTCGGAGCAGATCGGAGTTGTGTTGTTATTGTCATCCGGGGTTTTTTACACGGTTTTTCACTGACCTACAACTTCGGCAGTGGCACGGAAGTGACGTCATTGTAGGTCAGTGAAAAGCCGTGTAAAAAATCCCGGATGACAATAACAACACAAGGACTCCAAGTTACACCAAAGTTGTTCGGGTGAGTAAATGAATTTATTTTATGCTAGAAATAAGGTCCAGGTTGCAAAAAACGGAACTTCTCCCTTAAGGCAACTGGTTTGCATTGTTTTACCAAGTAAATCTGAAATTCTTAGTTGCAGACAGTATCATAATAGTAAACCCAACTTAAATTTTATTTCGAATATAAACAGGGTATATTACACTTGTAGTGACTTTGCTGTCTGTAGAAGTAATTCTGAGTAGTCTACTAAGGCAGTTATCAAGAATTCACTCCAGTCTTTTTTAAGTTATTTTAACTCAAGTGCAGGTATACTAAACTAATAAGCATTTGTTAGCACAACATACACTTTCTCTTCCACTCTACTTGATTTTTAATGCAATCAGTTTGCATACGTTTTCTAAGTAAAGTCAGCTAATTAGAATTTACAGTGTAGAATGTAGCACAAATTCAAGATTATTGAATCTTCTAACGTAACTGCTCAGGAGTTAAACTGAGGAGAAGAACAGCAGAAACCACTTTATACCAAGGCAAGCATCTTTCTGATTTATCTGCAACTGATATCACTCTGATATGGCATTTACTACATTATGCTGCTCATGCAAGTTTCAGCTGACCTCTACCTTCAGAGCCTGTAATTGGGTTGGGAAGATTTCTAACATGGCTTTGATGCCGGTGAGATATTCTCAAAAGTCCATGCATCAATTCTGCACCAGTAGCCTACAAATTCAATCTCAAACAAAGGACATTTCAGGCCCGGCCCCTACATAGTTTTCTGCCCTGATGGGTGGTGTAAAAGATTAAACAATACTGCAAGTCAATAAAAGGGGGTGACATGGTGATAAAACTTAATGACGGGGCTCAGAAACATCTTAAGCTACAGGAAAGCCATGAGGACATTTTCAGACACCTACTTGCTGATGGTGATATATTCTTACTCCTCCTCTGCTTTGTCCTCCCCTCTCTATTCCTCTTCTTGTCACTTACAGGGACAGTTTCACCTAAATGGGATGCACAAAGCTGGAGATGTGGTTTTAGGTGGCCTGTTTGAAATGAACTTTTTTTCTACCCATTCTGAACTGTCTTACACCTCAGAGCCAGAGGAGCCTACCTGCCATGGGTGAGTCTGTTAAGGACACAGAAAGCAAACACTCGATAATTCATAACTATTCATTACTGAAGAAAAAAAACACAATGTGCAGATACAGTATTTTGACCTCAATAGGTCTCTTTTTGCTCTGTTATGTATTTTTGATTTTAATTAGTTTTCACTGTCAGTAGCAAAGTCATGTTGCAGTAGTTGTACAGCTACTGCAAAGTCATGTGTTTATTTACACTGTGTCTTATTATGTTGTGTTTTTCAGTAGTAAACAGTGATATTTTATGTGTTAGTTTTGATGTTCTAGGATTCAAACAGGCCCAGACCATGCTTTTTGCTATTGATGAGATCAACAGAAACCCGAAGCTGCTATCTAATGTGACTCTGGGATACAGTGTGTATGACAATTGCAACAAACTAGGAATTGGGTTCCGTGCAGCATTGTCATTAGCCAGTGGTCAAGAGGAGAGGATTACATTATATGAGACCTGTGTAGGAACCCCACCTGTCCTCGGGATTGTGGGTGAAGATTCCTCCACGCGGTCTATTGCAATATCTACAGTCTTAGGTTTGTACAGAGTGCCTATGGTAAGTTTTTCTGCCTTACAATCTACTGTGAAAATGAGTCAGTTGTAAACATGCAATCAAGATTAAAAAGTTGAAAGGTGAAGGCACTGAACAGTTTTGGATGTATAGTCTGTGTTTTTTGCAGGTGAGTTATTTTGCCACATGTTCCTGTCTGAGTGATCGGCAAAAGTTTCCATCCTTCTTTAGGACGATCCCAAGTGATGCTTTCCAGGTAGAGATTTAAAAGAAGTTAATATATGTAACACAAAAAATTTGGTGTCAGAATTATTATTCTTATTTTATTGTTCATCACCAGTAACATTGTTTGTCTCATTGACAGAGTCTGTGTGGTATCAGATAAAAACACTGAGAGCCCATAATTAAACATGCTCGGCAGTGGAACCTGTATTTCCAGTGAAACATTATTCTAGCCTGTGCACTAATCCCCTCCTGTGTATTTTTAGGTGCGTGCTATGATTCAGATTTTAAAACACTTTGGCTGGACTTGGGCAGGTCTGTTAATCAGTGATAATGATTATGGACTCCACGCTGCCCGATTGTTCCAATCTGACCTGGGTCCATCTGGTGGAGGTTGTCTGGCTTACTTAGAGATTTTGCCCACAAGTGATAATCCAGCAGAATTGAGGAGGATTGTGGATGTGATGAGGAAATCTACAGCTCGTGTGGTCATTGTGTTTGCGCATGAAGGTCACATTATTAACCTTGTGGAAGAGGTTGGGTTTCAAATACAGCTTGAATATTGTAATGTACATTTTTTCAATGATTTACAACAATGTTTGACATAAACAAATTAATAATTGTATAAGTTTCACAGACTTGTACTGTAATAGGCCCTACTAGCAGGGTGTTTTCAGTTATGATAATTGCAACTGTGAATGACACTAGCTGTGAAAAATGAGTATTGTAGTATGCTGATATGAATTTACGTATTTGATGTAATGCATTGTACAGGTGGTGAGGCAGAATGTGACAGGCCTGCAGTGGATGGCCAGTGAAGCATGGTCATCATCTGCTATGCTCCAGACTCCTCGCCTCATGCCGTACCTGGGTGGAACACTGGGTATTGCCATCCGTCGAGGAGAAATACCAGGACTCAGGGAATTCCTGCTACAAATACGTCCTGACCTACAGCACATCAACTATGGAAATGACATGGTGAGAGTGTAACCTTGAAATCTAATCAGATGTTTAATAACAGTAATGAAACAGTAACAGAGAATCATGCTAGAGTCATTGTTTATACCACAATTATTTTAATATGTTTCAGGTAAATCAGTTTTGGGAATACACATTTCAGTGTAGATTTGCACCACCTCCAGCAGGTTGGGTAGAAGCTGGAGGAGCATTATGCACTGGACAGGAAGATCTAGAGAGTGTGGCGACTGAGTTCTTGGACATTTTAAATCTTAGACCAGAGTACAATGTGTATAAGGCCGTGTACGCCCTGGCATATGCTCTTGATCACATGCTGCAGTGTGAGCCAGGGAGAGGGCCTTTCAGTGGGAACAGCTGTGGTAATTTACAAAAACTGGAGCCATGGCAGGTGAGGTATCAGATGACATTCCACCTCTTTATTTGACCAAATTCTGTGCTTATGATATTTATTGTACAGTGGAACATATAAGAATACAATGGTGAAGTGCTAGATACAGCTGAAATTATTTTTCCTAATGGTGGGTTATAGTAGTGGCTAGTAGTACCAGGTCAGAGAATACTTTAACCCTCCTCCAGTGTTTGTTGCTCGCCCCTTATTTCATTGTTCATGGTCAAATTTGACTGGTCTGTTTTAAATGTTCTTATATTGGCGAGAACACAAATCATCACTAACTTTTGTTTAAGCTGTGAAAGAATGTCTAAGACCAGTAGATGACATAAGTTACTGCAATGGATATAGAAAAAAGAGACACTGAAAATGTATTCCTAAATTAACAACCAAACAAATTCAAAACAGGGAACATATGCTCTAAACACCAACATGAGCAGTCCTGTGTGTGTGTGTGTGTGTGTTTATGTTCACATCCATGAGTGGCATTGCATGATCAGATCGGAGTGTGCCTTGCAAACATAGGCATAGCATCTGTGCCATGTAAAGCTGGTTTTATTGTCTCTAACAGCAGGTTAGGGGTCTGTGAGAAGATATGATATATTGTCAGTCCTGGCAGGTATGTTCACATGGGGCATGGGCATGTAAGCACAAGAAAGAGACAGATTCCCATCACTAACACCTAATAGTTGAGGCTGAAATATGTAATACAAATGTGGAGTCTGTTAGAAAATATGATACATTGTTAATTCTAGCAGGTGTGGATCATGAGAACCACACCTGCCAGCATATAAGCACGAGAATCAGACAGGTTCCCATAACTAACACCTTATATTTTAGGCTGAAATTTGTAGTTCATTGGGGGGTGGGAGGTGGTGGGGTGTTGTATGTGTGGTGGGGAGTGGGGAGGTTGTGGCTATGGATGGATAGGTGAATGGGTGTGTGTATGTGTATGGTGATGTTTTCTGTTTGATGGATGGACATATTACAGTCTTACCCATTAATCTCTTACGGCAGTCATTTTTGATCAGGAACACCAAAAGTGGTGATCAATGATTTATATGTTCAAATGCCTAGTAGGATATCATGAGGTCTAGAGGAAATCCAATTAAAAACACAATATTTATGATTAATTATGGTTCCAAAAAAGACCATGATCAAAACATCATGTTCATAGGTGGAATATCTAGTTTGACTATGAGTCCGAGATCATGCAGCGGTCAATAACAACAGATTTGTTTTTCTTCATTTTCCTAATTGGTGTTATAGCTTGTATATTACTTGGAGAAGGTCAACTTCACCACACCGTTCGGTGATCAAGTATCATTTGATGAGAATGGTGATGTCTTACCAATATATGACATCATGAACTGGCTGTGGCTCCCTGATGGAAGAACTGAAATTCAGACTGTGGGAGAGGTTAAGAAATCAGCCTCCAAAGGTGAAGTGCTCACACTCGATGAGGAAAAAATCTTTTGGAACTTTGAATCCAAAGAGGTTACTTCTGATTTTTCTATTATTTTTTGGATCCTGGGTAATAGTATATAGCAGTGTGGAATAACAGATATGATTTTTTCTCCCTACAGCCTCCCCAGTCAGTGTGCAGTGAGAGCTGTCCTCCAGGTACTCGCATGGCCAGAAAGAAGGGGGAACCTGAATGTTGTTTTGACTGCATCCCCTGTTCTGAGGGAAAGATCAGCAACGAGACTAGTGAGTAATCATTTTTAAATAGTGCTGTTTGGAAACACATTATCAACACATATGTCATCTCTTTTAATATTTTTTTAGACTCAATGGAGTGCACCAGTTGTCCAGAGGATTTCTGGTCCAGTCCCCAGCGTGACCACTGTGTTCTTAAAACAATAGATTTCCTCTCCTACCATGAGCCTTTGGGAATCTGTTTGACCACCACCTCATTGCTGGGCACATTCATCTGTGCTGTCGTCCTGGGCATTTTTATCTATCATCATAAAACACCTATAGTCCGTGCAAACAATTCTGAACTTAGTTTTCAGTTGTTGTTCTCACTGAAACTATGTTTCCTGTGTTCACTGCTGTTTATTGGCCATCCCAGACTCTGGACATGCCAGTTGAGACATGCAGCATTTGGCATCAGCTTTGTTCTTTGTGTCTCGTGCATCCTGGTTAAAACTATGGTGGTTCTGGCTGTGTTCAAGGCCTCCAAGCCAGGAGGAGAGGCCAGACTTAAATGGTTTGGTGCTATGCAGCAAAGAGGGACAGTCCTGGTTCTTACTTCTGTTCAAGCCATGATTTGTACTGCCTGGATTGTCTCTGCCTCACCAGTGCCTCATAAAAACACCCAATACCACAATGACAAGATAGTTTATGAGTGTGTAGTTGGATCCACCATTGGTTTTGGAGTGTTACTTGGTTATATTGGTTTACTGGCTATCCTTAGCTTCCTGTTAGCCTTTCTGGCAAGGAATCTTCCAGACAATTTCAATGAGGCCAAATTCATCACTTTCAGCATGTTGATCTTCTGTGCTGTGTGGGTGGCCTTTGTCCCTGCTTATATCAGCTCTCCAGGCAAATATGCAGATGCAGTGGAGGTATTTGCCATCCTGGCCTCCAGTTTTGGCCTCTTGGTGGCGCTGTTTGGACCCAAATGTTACATAATCCTGCTGAGACCAGAGAGAAACACCAAGAAAGCTATCATGGGTCGAGGAAATGCTTAGTCATTAATCAGCTTATGTTGTATGTCCACCCTTTCTGACATGACTCATTGGAGTGCACTGGAGATATGCTTTCATAAAGTGTTAAAAATAACTCCCATAGTAAAATAAATAACTACCCCTTTCACAATATGACAATGCTGCTCTAGTAGTTTGATTACGTATGTACAAAAAAGCAACTTTAATGAATGGTCATGGTTTGGTTTAAAAAAAATCTTTCCTTATGTTGAAGGACCTCATCGTGGCCAATATCTTGTATTGTTGTAAAATTCTACAACACTGCTCTGCGATTTAGGCTATCTGTGTTCGGAAACTACGTTGTGGTGCTTTAAGTTTAGTATGTTACACAAATATGAGAATAAATTATTATACTGTTATTTTAATTCTGTGGAAAATAAACAAGAGTGTCTATTTGCTGCAAAGCACTGTTTCAATTGGTTCTTGAATAACTTATGACCCAAAGCTGGTGGTATGCCAGGTCTCCTTGGGACCCTGCGATGGATGGTGACACCAGTGGGTATTTCAGACAATTTTTAGGGATGCCCAAGTAACCCTAATTTCTTCCAAGCAACTAACAATCAGAATGGTCATGAATTTGCATTGTCACAGTATTCTTCCATCATTTTTAGCCCCTCTGCATTAGATTTTTCAAACTTGTCTGTTAGCAATGGGGCAAACAATTACAGGTTTAAATGGCTTTGATCAAACACATTCATACCCAGTATTCAGTGGCCCAGTCTTTTTAAAAGTCATGACATTACACACAATATAATAGGTGGCAGTATGCATCTTGAGCCCACCACATCAGTGAACAGGGCCCAAAGAAGAGGGAAGACAGAGGGATCTGTGAAGTAAATTCATGCCGCAAAGAAATCACAAGTGTGTTGAAAGGTATTTTAGAGCCTAGCTTCGGCTCCATGCCTAGATCAGGAAATTGTTTTATTTACAAGTCTAAAATGACCAGCAGAGTAGCTGATGAATTAAAAAAAAAATTAATATAGGAAGTCACAGTTGTCTACATATTGGCAAGTTCGAGCTCTATTTAGTTCATGTATTTCAGTCGTAAAGACAGCTCCGCTTCAAGCTGGAGAAAGGTTTCTGTGGCCCAGGCTGGAACCTCAAGACCTGGATCTGTGGCTCACACTTGGTCAATAGCCGGAGACTTTGAGCTCAGGTTTGGGCTGGTATCTATAAGACAGGTGTCTTTTTGTAGGGGCTCTAACCATTAGTTGTCTTCCAGGAAAGACAAGGTGAATTTCTCAAAAGGGAGATACCATAGGGGACTGTTCTTTGTTAGTACACTGGGAAAGTGACTGGTGGCTAGCAGAGGCAATGCCAGTTGGATTGCAGGTAAAGGGTCCCTGTGCTCACTATCTGGCAGTAGCACATGGTTTGCATGCTTGATACTTGCAAGCTGGGGGCACAGACTGGGAGCTAGCATGCTGGGATACACACTGGATACAAACTGGTTGGTGGCTTTAAAGCAGGTTTGAAGCTAGCAGGCCAGATGATAGCTGACTGGGGTGTTACTGCCAGTGCCGACATAGGGTGTTTACAAAGTCCAAAATCCAGACACAAAAAAACTTCAACCAGAATCTCTTGGATACTGCCCCCTGTGCCTCTCTCTATACCCCACCAATATCCCTTAAATTCACACCCAATAAAAACACAATGGAGAGGCATGGTATATGAAAGTTCCCCGAATTACATAAAATTACTTCAAGACCTAAACAAGTCCAGTAAAGTGGCCAGGTATCTAAAATTGAAAAGTACAATCCAAAACTCAGGAACCAACATGGGAGTTCAAGGAAACACTATAGCAGGGAAAAAAACATACAAACTCAAAAAGACAACAGGGAGCACTGAGACTACATTCACACAAGGGATGAGTTAATAAGACACATGTGTAACAGACTGGGGCAGACAGTCACTGTAGTGGGAAAACAAGACAAAGACTTGATGTCAAGCTACAGCCCAGATGGTGAAATTAAACTTCTGACCTAACATTACCTTGGTCCTAGACCTGAGTCCCGTTTTCCTCTGGTATTGACTATTTTCTGTAAATGTACTATGATTGGTTCAGTAGCATATGGGATCTTATATGGACCAGATTTGGCCAAAGAACCAGGTGCATGCTGGGCCGTAAGAAAACAAGTATTTATGGGACAGATTTATTGTCTGGGGTGGAAATACAAAAAAGCTGCTTCAAAGCAAAACAGAACGAACAAATATCCAAACATATATTTGCCCTTTAGGGCAGATCAGGACAATAGAATGACAGATTGGTTTTTATCTTTGATGTTAACAATTACTGCTAAAATAATGAGAAGTACAGATATATGCATTAGCATACAAATTTATAGCATAATCGTTATTGTTATTATTATTAGCCTAAATTGAAATCCACATACTCAATGCTGATTTGTCCATTTTAGGAGTTCATTTTATTGTTTTTTTTTCACACAGACAAATTTGGGAATATACTTTTTTGTCAGTAATTGACCCTGCTGATCAGCTTAGGTTGTAAACTGCACAGTGAATGCAAAAAAAAAAAAAAAAAACTTGTTGTATGTGTTGCATTGGGCTGACCATGAACACCAAAAAGAGACTGGGATGCCTGTCCTGGTGGAGGATAATCACATTATAAGGCAAGTAGTTGTTTAAGCGGAACGTGAAACAGTCTGTGCACTTCATGAAGAACTTAAGATACATATTCAGTCCAATAAATGATATTCAAAAGAACATACAGTATATAAGTAAATCTTATCTAGGTAGCAAAGAATGCCAACATGGCCCTGGAGACTATCAACAGTAGAAACATTAATTTTGCCCAATAAAAATCAATGTCTGATGAAATGTCTTTTGACCCTGCCCATACTTTTTCTGCCTTGATGGGTAGTGAGCAAGATTGGACAGTTCTGCAAGTCAATAAAAAGGGATGTTACAGTGATAGAACTTAGTGACTGGGCTTAGGAAAGACACGAAACAGGAGTCATGAGAGCTTTATTAAACACCAATTTGGTCTTATTCATGTTACATTCCAACTTTCCCTCTGCTGCATCCTCCCCTCTTTATTCCTCCTCCTGTCAGTTACAGGGACGTTTTAACCTAAATGGAATGCACAAGGCAGGAGATGTTGTTCTAGGTGGGTTGTTTCAGATCCACTTTGGTCTCACCTATCCTGACCTGTCTTTTAATTCAGAGCCACAACAGCCTGCCTGTTATGGGTGAGTTTTTCTCAGAGAAGAAATGGGAATTAATTATCTGATACTACTGTCAAAGAATACATATTGTGCCATTTAATTGTATTGCTTTTTATTATTATTATTTGTTTTATTTATCTATTATTGTTGTTGTTGCTATTCAACTGTCTTCATTGTTCCCAAAATTATTCGTCATGTATGTAACATCTACATATTGCATGTTATGTTGTATTTTTCAGTCATAAACAGTGATATGTTATGTGTTAGTTTTGATGTTCTAGGATTCAGACAGGCCCAGACCATGGCCTTTGCTGTTGATGAGATCAACAGAAACTCAAACCTGCTACCTAATGTGACTCTGGGATACAATCTGTATGACAACTGCAACCATCTAGGAATTGGGTTCCGTGCAGCACTGTCATTAGCCAGTGGTCAAGAGGAGAGGATTACATTACATGAGACCTGTGAAGGAACCCCTCTGGTCCTCGGGATTGTGGGTGAAGATTCCTCCACACGTTCTATTGCAATCTCTTCTGTCTTAGGTTTGTACAGAGTGCCGATGGTAAGTTTTCTGCCTTATCTTCAATCCATTCTTTTGGTGATTTCATTTTAAATGTAATGACAGTTGTAAATATGGAGCATTCAGTATTACAAAGTTGAAAAACTTTTCAAAGGAACTGAACAGTTTCAGGATGTGCAGTATGTGCTTTTTGCAGGTGAGTTATTTTTCCACATGTTCCTGTCTGAGTGACCGGCAAAAGTTTCCATCCTTCTTTAGGACGATCCCAAGTGATGCTTTCCAGGTAAAATATATATAAGGAAAGTGAAAATACATTGAATAATGAATGTGCAGTCAAAATATCAGGATGCATGCACCTTTGTTGCAAATACTATATTTTCCTTTAATGTATTACCAGTAATCATACCTGTGTCATTGACAGAGTTGTACAGTGTCAGATTACAACAACAAAAGGTCATAATGAAACATAAATGAAAGATTATTCCAGCATGTGCACTAATCCCTCCTCTCTTAGGTGCGTGCTATCATACAGATTCTAAAACACTTTGGCTGGACTTGGGCAGGTCTGCTAATAAGTAATGATTATTATGGTCTCCACGCTGCCCAATCCTTCCACTCTGACCTGGGTCCATCTGGTGGAGGTTGTCTGGCTTACTTAGAGGTTTTGCCCTGGAGTGAAAAGCCAGCTGAAATAAGAAGGATTGTGAATGTAATTAAGAAATCTACAGCTCGTGTGGTCATTGTGTTTGCACATTATAGTCAAATGATTAATCTCATGGAAGAGGTTGGTTTTCAAATGGAAATTAATTAAAGCTGAAAATAGTAATTTAGTCATTTACAATAATGGCCTAAAGTAATTAACAAAACTAAGCGATATTTTCACCAGTGTTTGCAGGTTTTGCTGAAATATTATATATAGTATACTGTAATGTGCAGGTGGTGAGGCAGAATGTGACAGGCCTGCAGTGGATGGCCAGTGAAGCCTGGACATTAGCTGCTGTTCTCCAGACTCCTCGCCTCATGCCGTACCTGGGTGGAACACTGGGTATTGCCATCCGTCGAGGAGAAATACCAGGACTCAGAGAATTCATGTTACATATGCTTCCTGACCTACATCACAACAGCAGCTATGGAAATAATGTGGTGAGAGTTTACCTTCAATCCCATGTTGATATTAGAATTATACATGAATTTACAATGTAATTTTTAATACACAGTTATGAATATGTTTCAGGTAAATCAGTTTTGGGAATCCATATTTCATTGTACATTTGCACCACCTCCAGCGGGCTGGGTGGAGGCTGGAGGAGCATTATGCACTGGACAGGAAGATCTAAAGAACGTGGAGAGTGAGTACTTGGATTTTTCAAACCTCAGGTCAGAGTACAACGTGTACAAGGCTGTGTACACCCTGGCATATGCTCTTGATCACATGCTGCAGTGTGAGCCAGGGAGAGGGCCTTTCAGTGAGAACAGCTGTGGTAATTTGGAAAGACTGGAGCCATGGCAGGTGAGAGATCAGATTACACCCCATCTACTTATCACCTTATCTTATCCTTAGACTTAGTGGCTAGTATTATCAGGTCATAGAGATTCTACTGACTATATGATATGGTGTTTTAAATATATATATATATACTACACAATTTTTCATTGTGTAGCATAAAAAACTGCCAAATTTTTGAAAAGAGACATTTTTGTCCCCTTGCTAAATGACCTTAAAGGGTTCAACATTTTGGCAAATTCGCCTATTGCCATGGTCCCTATAGTCATAGAAGTAGGTTCATTACCTTTAATTATCGGTGCATGGTGTTTTGAGATCTGCGGGGCAGAGGTGCGACCTGCAGTATAAGTCCCCCTCTTGTGGACAAGTTGTGACCTGCACATTCACCACACTATGAAATAATCGTGTATAATTATGTAACATTACGACACATGAAGCAAATACTCGGAACTACTTACTATGCGAAGAAGCCATGTATGGAATGTAGTTCCAGCTATGCATTTGCCTCGAAAACGACTCCTTCTTGTAATGTTACATTATTATTTCATAGCGTGGTGAATGTGCAGGTCACAACTTGTCCACTAGAGCATTTTGGAGTTGTTGGAATGTGTATTTGATGAGTTTTGAGGGACAGGGGACTTTGTACCGTTAACCTCCATTGTGTTCGCTGAGCAGCTCACGTCTCTGCCCTGCGGATCTCAAAACAACAGGCACCAATAATTAAAGGTGAACCTACTCATATGACTATTGGGATTATGGTAATAGGCAAATTTGCCAAAATGTTGACCTGTCCCTTTAAAATATCATATGTTAACTTTTTTTCCACTTTTTAAAAAATAAATCTTTTATTCAACTTCAGTTCTGATCATAACGACCAAGTCAATTATTTTCAAAAATTTAACCCTTTAGATGCCAATATGAACCCTTTAAGTGCAAATTTTAACGTTTTAGGTGACAATATATTCAATATGGGGGATGCAAAGTGAAATTGTTTAGGGGGGATAATTATGGTCTGGGATATGTCAATGATTAGCAACAACGTTGATTCTTAGAGATTTGTAATTTTTTTGCTGTGTCAGTTTAAAAAAAAAAAAACTCCTTAATTTCTGAAAAGGGACAATTTTGTCCCCTTCTATTTTAAAGCGATTATACACTTATATGAACATATTCGTGGGTAGTATATTCAGATTTTGCCGATAAACCTTGCCAAATACTACACACTGTTCCTTTAAGGAGTTTCTGGTATCAAGTACATGGTTGTCCATAAAGTCATCATTGATTGTGACAATGATGATAGATATAATGTATATCTTCTCAAAACTTTACTGATCAATCTCTTCCATACATTTCACTGTGAAAATTAAACCACAATTAACCTTTATAGTAGGAATAAAAAGAGGTAAAAGAATGTGTCTGAAAACAAAATTATTCCATTAATGGGCAACCGTGTAAAAACTTGTTCACAATTGTGGAACATATTATTATTATTATATAATTGGCCCTGCTGTGTTAACTATGGTCAGTAACATTACTTTTTTTTCCCATTTTTTCTATCATTTGTCTTGATTTTCATAGCTTGTATATTACTTGGAAAAGGTCAACTTCACCACATCATTTGGTGATCAAGTGTCATTTGATGAGAATGGAGATGTCTTACCTATCTATGACATCATGAACTGGCAGTGGCTCCCTGATGGAAGAATTCAAGTTCAGAATGTGGGAGATGTTAAGAAATCAGCCTTCAAGGGTGAAGAGCTCACACTTCATGAGGATAAAATCTTCTGGAACTTTGAATCAAAACAGGTTACTACGGCTTTTTCAGACTACTATATATTGAGTGTTGGTGGCATGCCACCACAAAAAGAAAGGCAAACAGCACTTGGCCATAGAGGTAAAAGCTGAAATTAGACAGAACAATACCATAGTTGAAGCTACAGTATATCATTCCATACATCGTACAACACTGTTCTGTCCTGTTTGAATTTATCTATTAATGTAGTATGTACTTTTTGGGCCACAGTTACCTTATGTCTTTGAAGTTATTTGATTACCACCTGAGATCTGTCATTTTTCATGTTGGTTTACAAAAGCTGGGGTTTTGAAAGGAATACTGAGGCAGGAAAATATAGGAAGATTATGACATCAATATTTTTTGGAATTTCTTCACAATTAATGTATTTACTGTTAAAGGAAGTGCAAAAAAATTCAAATACTTCTTAAGCACAGAAGAAATAAACAACACAAAATCACAAGACAGGACAGGCCACAGTTTAAAGAGAGATTTTCTAATACTACTGTTGTGCAAGATATGTTCGAGTCTGAAGAATCAAATTGATTTTGTGGGTATAGTTTTTTTGGTCCTTCGGTCCAATGCATGCCACTGCTGTGTATGCATTAACAACTAATTCCAGTGGCGAACAGAAGTATAGAATAACTTCAATTTATTTTTCTTCCTACAGCCTCCACAGTCAGTGTGCAGTGGGAGCTGTCCTCCAGGTATGCGTAAGGCCAGAAGAACGGGGCAACCTGAGTGCTGTTTTGACTGCATCCCTTGTTCTGAAGGAAAGATCAGCAATAAGACTGGTGTGTGTTCAGATTCAAACATGTTGTTAGGAAACACAGTATCAACGCATATCTCACCTCTTATCTTATTTTATCAGACTCCATGGAGTGCACCAATTGTCCAGAGGATTTCTGGTCCAGTCCCCAGCGTGACCACTGTGTTCCTAAGAAAATAGAGTTCCTCTCCTACCATGAGCCTCTGGGAATCTGTTTGACAGCCACCTCATTAATGGGCACATTTATCTGTGCTGCTGTCCTAAGCATCTTCATCTACCATCGCAAAACACCTATAGTTCGTGCAAACAATTCTGAACTTAGTTTCCAGCTGTTGTTATCACTTAAACTATGTTTCCTGTGTTCACTGCTGTTCATTGGTCGACCAAGACTGTGGACATGTCAGTTGAGACATGCAGCATTTGGCATCAGCTTTGTTCTTTGTGTCTCATGTATCCTGGTTAAAACCATGGTGGTTCTGGCTGTGTTCAAGGCCTCCAAGCCAGGAGGAGAAGCCAGTCTGAGGTGGTTTGGTGCTGTGCAGCAGAGAGGGACAGTTCTGGTTCTTACTTCTGTTCAGGCAGCAATCTGTACTGCCTGGCTTGTCTCCTCCTCTCCAGCTCCTCATAAAAACAACCAGTATCACATTGACAAGATAGTTTATGAGTGCGTAGTTGGCTCCACAATTGGTTTTGGAGTGTTACTTGGTTATATTGGTTTACTGGCTATCCTTAGCTTCCTGTTAGCATTTCTGGCAAGGAATCTTCCAGACAACTTCAATGAGGCCAAACTCATCACTTTCAGCATGTTGATCTTCTGTGCTGTGTGGGTGGCCTTTGTTCCTGCTTATATCAGCTCCCCAGGCAAATATGCAGATGCAGTGGAGGTATTTGCCATCCTGGCCTCAAGTTTTGGCCTCTTGGTGGCGCTGTTTGGACCCAAATGTTACATAATCCTGCTTAGACCAGAGAGAAACACAAAGAAAGCTATCATGGGTCGAGGCACCAAAAAGTCATAAAATTAGTTTAGACTGTATGACCAAACTCTTATATGAGTACACTGGAGATATACTCTCATAAAGTGTTAAAATAATGTAAGAAACAATAATTACATAATAAATTACCCTTTTATGATGTGACAATGCTGCGGTAGTAGTTGTTTAGTTGTAGACAAAAAGCAACTTAGGTTTCAAATAAATATTTCCTTACGTTGAAGGACCTCATCGTGGCCAATATTGCATATTCTGAACCATTTGTCCACCATGGCATCCTCCCTAAGTTGACCCTGTGTAAAATAACATAATTATTATTTCCTGGAAAGTTTTGTCACTTGAGTATAAGCATATGTCATCATGGAGAATATGCTGAAAAATGTCTGACCCCTAGAGGTCAGTATGTAAGGATGACTAGAACCCATCCGCTTTGCATCGGGGTTCTATTCATCCTATCAGGTTTATTTCTACATAACGACCAGCTCACTATTATCCCGCTTTTTACATGGCTTATGAGTGAAATAAATCATTTGAGACACAATGTTGATCAAAATACGACTTTTAGTCCAGTCACTTTTCCTCTGTTTTGCTAACCCCTTCCCGCTAGGTGGATGGGCAGAGAGCCTCCATTCTCCCTGTAACAAGTTACAAGTCATTTAATTAACCCTCACAGTTACTCTGAAGCTGTTTAATTGACCTTCTGCAAAAGCCCCGTCCCCCTTAGTTACTGTTGCTAGCCTGTCAAGCTTCTTGACGCCGACGGAGTGTAAACACAGTGTCATAACGGAGAGAAGTATACCGGTGCATGTCAGTGACTCTTTTTGGAGCAATACCTGTGCGATATACTCCAGATTGAGCCAAACGGGGTTACAATATGCAGTGGAGGGCTATATTCAAAACATTAAAATAAGCAATGAAGGGGACACTACGACTATCGAGGCGAAAGCATACCGGTCAATAGCAGCCTCCGAGCTGCTCCCTAGTCTGGTTTGGCACTTGTACAGCAAGGACAGGGTTGGGATACTCAGGAGTAGGCTGTCCATTTACAAAATGCTACATGAAAGATGAAAACAAAATAAGTTTAAATTGCCTGTTGGGATGCTATGTTCAACTCTGATGTAAACTGACGAAACATAACGTTAGAGAGCTATGGCATTAACCTAGCCTAGCCTTGCCTTGGAGCAGACGTATGTACGCTTGTTTATTTTTGTGACATGTGGATGGGAGTGAGGCCTTCCACACTGTTTGAGGCACCGCTCCTGTTGTGTTTTCTACAGAAATAACAGACTGTAGAATGAAGCGATTCCAAACACCAAAGCGACACCAAACAGAGCCGGAAGCAGTAGAGAGCTTTCAATAAAAATGACTGTGTTATGTTGTTGTGTTCTGTCTGATCAGTAATTTTACATTCCATCACAGTTCTGATTCGGTTACATTTGCAGCCTTGTGTGACCCTGCATATTTCAAATGTACAGAATCTGACCCTCGAAGGAGAAACAGATGCAGATGGTAACACACATCACCTGTAGCAACAACACACTGACTGTGTGATAGTGATTTGTCACTATAAAGCACCACGCAGTTAACCTTGATTTGAAAACGCCTAAAAAAAGTACTGTTTTCATGGGGAGATAAACCGCTAAAGATATTTCGCAGGTCCATTTGAACAGATTTTGATCTTTTGGCCTTGTTTTGTCTTGTGCTCCTGTGCACTGCGACAGACAAGTTCATCACCTGCCTGTGCTACAGGTCAGCTCTCCTAAACTGGGAACTAAATAAAATCTATTGCAGATATATATCTATATGTACTACCTCAAACAACCCACAGCCAAAAAAACAAAATTACAATAAACCCTTAAGGCAAAACATTAATTAGGTCATATGCACAATCAGTATGGAAAAGAAGGGAGGAAAATATCATTGCTGATCTAAGAATAGGACATACAGGACTCAACTGTACATTACACTCAACTGGAAAATGCAACCAGTCAGTGACAGTCAAAAATGTACATAATTGTAGGGAATACAATATTAACAAAAATCACATTTTTCATTCACTAAGACAGGCAGAGCACTGTGACTGCACTTTCAAGTCTCTTGGGGAAAAGTAAGATATTCAGTGACCTGCGAGCTAGAATGCAGCAAGAAAATAAGTATGTACACTCTGTCAGACAGTTGGAAGGGGGGGAATGTGAGAAATGTTCAGTGCTGCAAATTGTCATTTGACAGCTATGGATTTTATGACAGTATAGACAATCTTTAGATCCGTCTATGAGTTTTTTATTTTATTTTTTTTTTAATTTATTTATAGTACCTGAATATAAACAATTAAGAAACTTACAGACAACAATTTTGTATGATTACTTCAAGTCACCACATCACTATTTTGCTGGTTTACAGTGTTTACTGATTGATTTTTGCCAAGTTACTAGGAGCACCAGCCACAAACAATATCAGAGACAGGGCAGTGCAATTAAAAGATGTGTTGTTTCACCAGCTTAGTTATGCTGCTAGCATGTACGTAGTAAACATTTCATACAACTCTGATTTGCCATTCTGATATGAGGGCCTGTGGACTGAGGATGTTTCAGTTTGTACACTACACAGAAATTTGAAATTGTTCTAAGAACAAAGTAACTTTTCTGATACAGCTATGTCTCCTCTGAACTACAAAGTGATTAGTAGCTTGTCTGCTTTATCTACAACTTAACATGTGTGTATATATGCTTAATATAAAAAGGCACGTAATTTTCAATAGACCTCAATCACGGAAGTCTTCCACAACTTAAATGTGGTTTGGAGCGGGTGTCACTATGGCCTTTGTGAGTATCAAAAGTCCTCACATCAATTCTACCCCAGTACAAAGTCAAATGGAATGCAGTTTAGGCCCTGCCCATACTACCTTGCCTGCCCTCATGGGTGGTGTGCAAGACTAAGTAATACTAGAAGTCAATAAAAGGGGGGGACATGGAGATGAAACTTACTGAGTGGGTTGACAAAAGGTGTAAATTAGACATCATGGGGACATTGTTAGATTCCAGTTTGCTCTTGCTCACGATCTTACATTCCAGTGCTTCCTCTGCTCTGCCTTCTCCCCTCTATACCTCTTGTCGGTTACAGGAACAGTTTAATCTAAATGGGATGCACAAAGCTGGGGATGTGGTTCTAGGTGGTTTGTTTGAAATGAACTTCTTTTCCACCCACCCCGACCTGTCTTTTACCTCACAGCCACAGCAGCCAACATGCCATGGGTGAGTCTGTCAGACTAACAACAAAAAGTTTTTGATAATCTGATATCACTCAATTGCTTTATTGCTTTGTCTTGTAATATTGTAGTCAATTTTAACATTTCCAGTGTTTGCAAAAATCTGTAATTATGCCATGTATAAATTATCCTTTTTTTCACAGTTACTATATCATGTTGTCTTTTTAAAAAGTACAGTGATCTTTTATGTGTTAGTTTTGATGTCATAGGATTTAGGTTGACCCAGACCATGGCCTTTGCTATTGAAGAAATCAACAGAAACTCAAACCTGCTACCTAATGTGACTCTGGGATACAGTGTGTATGACAATTGCAACAAACTAGGAATTGGGTTCCGTGCAGCACTGTCATTAGTCAGTGGTCAAGAGGAGAGAGTTACATTACATGAGACTTGTGTAGGAACCCCTCCTATCCTTGGGGTTGTGGGTGATTCTTCCTCCACACGTTCTATTGCAATCTCCAATGTCTTAGGTTTGTACAGAGTGCCGATGGTAAGTTTTTGTGTCTTGACACTCATTATTTTAATTTCATATTTTAAGGTAGCTGCAAACACACTACAGTGAGCCTTACAAAGTTGAAAGAGCTGGTAAAGACACTGAAAGGCTTTAAGTTGTACAGTCTGTTTCTTGCAGGTGAGTTATTTTTCCACATGTTCCTGTCTGAGTGACCGGCAAAAGTTTCCATCCTTCTTCAGAACAATACCAAGTGATGCTTTCCAGGTGAGAATCTATCAGGAATATGAGACACAGCTGTGTTTCACAACAACAAAAATAATGCATATTGTTGATTTTGTGTATTTGTCATATTGATAGAATTATAAGCTATCAGATAACAACACTGAAAGGCTGTAATTAAACATGGTCCATCATGGAACTGGTTTAACAGGATTTCCAGTGAAACATTATTCCAGCATGTGCACTAATCCCCCCTCTGTGTATTTATAGGTGCGTGCTATGATTCAGATTTTAAAACGCTTTGGCTGGACTTGGGCAGGTCTGCTGATCAGTGATGATGATTATGGACTCCACGCTGCCCGATCTTTCCACTCTGACCTGGGTCCATCTGGTGGAGGATGTCTGGCCTACACAGAAATTTTACCCTGGGGTGACAACCCAGCTGAACTGAGGAGGATTGTGGATGTGATGAAGAAATCCACAGCTCGTGTGGTCATTGTGTTTGCGCATGAGGGTCATATGATTGATCTCATGGAAGAGGTTGGACTTGAAATGCAACTTTATTATAGTGTCAAACAAAGATTTAAGTTTGTTGTCAACAATTCATTCACAAAAATCCATAGTGCTCCAGTTTGTTTTTGTTTTTTTGTACCTGTCATTAATAGCGTACATGAGATCCTGCTGAGTGCATTTTGCTGGACTGTTGTCACTCTGCTTATTGTACCTGTAAATGACACCATTATGCCAGTATAAATTTTAATACTTGGTCTGATGCTATTGTACAGGTGATGAGGGAGAATGTGACAGGCCTGCAGTGGATGGCCAGTGAAGCCTGGACATCAGCTGCTGTTCTCCAGACCCCTCGCCTCATGCCGTACCTGGGTGGAACACTGGGTATTGCCATCCGTCGAGGAGAAATACCAGGACTCCAGGAATTCCTGCTACAAATACATCCTGACCGAAATCACAACAACAGCTATGGAAATAACATGGTGAGAGTCTCACATTCTGATACATAAAATAACATTCTAGCATTGTTTTAATACATTTTTAATTTGTTTCAGGTAAATCAGTTTTGGGAATACACATTTCAGTGTAGATTTGCACCACTTCCAGGAGGTTGGATAGAAGCTGGAGGAGCATTATGCACTGGACAGGAAGAGCTAGAGAGTGTGGAGTCTGAGTTCTTGGACATTTCAAATCTCAGGCCAGAGTACAATGTGTACAAAGCTGTGTACGCCCTGGCATATGCTCTTGATGACATGCTGCAGTGTGAGCCAGGGAGAGGGCCTTTCAGTGGGAACAGCTGTGGTAATTTACAAGGAATGGAGCCCTGGCAGGTGAGAGATCAGTTTATACTCCACCACAGCACCACGTTGTAGTCACCAAAGATAAAAGGACCAGGGTTAACAATATTAAAAACCAAAAGATTAAAAACCAGAAAGGCCAGGATTAGACAGAACAAGGTATAATACTTAAAAGAGCAGTGAATTGAAAATAGTCTCTAAACAAAAAAAAAAAAAACACACACAAAAAAAAGCAAATATTAAAACACTAATAAAACATGAGAGCTAAAATTCCATTAACAGCCCCAAAGAGTGTCGTCAGCAGGTTGAACAGAGACACAGAGAGACTGGAAGAGTCCATCCTTTGGTCACATGACAGCTTATTGACACATTGATATCTTATACCCACATATAGTCACTGTTGTTAACTTTTGGTTCAATAAATTGTTTGAGATAAGGAAATGACCATTACATACTTATACTAAAATACCCTATGAACCTTTTACATTTTCCATAAATTTAACCCGAAAGTCAAATGTCCCTAACTTTTTGTGAGTAGTGTCTATATACATATCTTTCACGCTATTGTCTGTCAGTCCACAACAATTGTAATTATTTGTCAATGCCCTATTTTTTCTGACGTGTGCTCTCCTTCACCACTTCCCCCTGCAAGAGACACCTGACTCCTCTATTCAGCTTTTTCTTAATTTTCAAAAGTCTGATGTCCGCAAATACAGGAAATCACTAACTAGTCACCCAGCTGAATAATACATATTATAAGATATAAAACAAGTATGCAACAAAAGCAATAATAATAATAACAAAAACAATAATAACGATAATAATAACAACCACCCACAATATGGGTTATTATTATTGGTGGTGGAAGGTCAGGTGCCATTGCTTTAGAAATTTCTAATCCCATGGAGTCTAATTTGATTTTGGAGTCCAATTTGATTTTGAATTGTATATGATTATTCGAAACTGATTTTTTTTCCCATTTACGATTACAGTTTTACCTCTGTCGTTTATTCTTGTTTTCATAGCTTGTGTATTATCTACAAAAGGTCAAATTCACCACATCATTTGGTGATCAAGTATCATTTGATGAGAATGGTGATGTCTTACCAATCTATGACATCATGAACTGGCAGTGGCTCCCTGATGGAAGAATTAAAGTTCAGAATGTGGGAGAGGTTAAAAAATCAGCCTTCAAGGGTGAAGAGCTCACACTTCATGAGGATAAAATCTACTGGAACTTTGAATCAAAAAAGGTGAGTTTTACCAATCTATCAGATACCTTACTTTTTACATGGCTCTTTCCTGCATGTAAAATAACACACAAATACACATGTATTCATCTCCCTACAGCCTCCTCGGTCAGTGTGCAGTGAGAGCTGTCCTCCAGGTACCCGCACAGCCAGAAAGAAGGGGGAACCTGAATGTTGTTTCGATTGCATCACCTGTTCTGAGGGAAAGATCAGCAATAAGACTGGTTGGTGTTCATATTCAAACATGGCAGTTTACATAAATAGTATAAACCCATTTTGGAACTTTTTTTCCATTTTTTCACAGACTCCATGGAGTGCACCAGTTGTCCAGAGGATTTCTGGTCCAGTCCCCAGCGTGACCACTGTGTTCCTAAGAAAACAGAGTTCCTCTCCTACCATGAGCCTCTGGGGATCTGTTTGACAACTGCGTCATTACTGGGTACACTGATCTGTGCTGTCGTCCTGGGCATCTTCATCTATCATCATAAAACACCTATTGTTCGTGCCAACAACTCTGAGCTTAGTTTCCAGCTTTTGCTATCACTTAAACTATGTTTCCTGTGTTCACTGCTGTTCATTGGCCATCCCAGACTGTGGACATGTCAGCTGAGACATGCAGCATTTGGCATCAGCTTTGTACTTTGTGTCTCATGTATCCTGGTTAAAACCATGGTGGTTCTGGCTGTGTTCAAGGCCTCCAAGCCAGGAGGAGAAGCCAGTCTGAAGTGGTTTGGTGCTGTGCAGCAGAGAGGGACAGTTTTTACTCTTACTTGCATTCAAGCAGCAATCTGTACTGCCTGGCTTGTCTCTGCATCACCAGCTCCTCATAAAAACACACAATATCACAATGACAAGATAGTTTATGAGTGTGTAGTTGGCTCCACAATTGGATTTGCAGTGTTACTTGGTTATATTGGTTTACTGGCTATCCTTAGCTTCCTGTTAGCTTTCCTGGCAAGGAATCTTCCAGACAATTTCAATGAGGCCAAACTCATCACTTTCAGCATGTTGATCTTCTGTGCTGTGTGGGTGGCCTTTGTCCCTGCTTATATCAGCTCCCCAGGCAAATATGCAGATGCAGTGGAGGTATTTGCCATCCTGGCCTCCAGTTTTGGCCTCTTGGTGGCGCTGTTTGGACCCAAATGTTACATAATCCTGCTTAGACCAGA
>OMNW01014723.1:5038-21148 GCA_900303245.1 Selene dorsalis
CTGGGCCTCTAACTCTAAAAAACTGATCTGCAAAAAAAGAAAATGTAACTCATTTAAATGAAGAAGAACTGGAGTGGGTCGAATATTTCCCCTTGAAAAATGAGGTAGGCACAAAATGTAGGCTCTGGATTTCAATTTAAACTTCTTACATTTGGACCAAAACAGACCTAAATGAATAACTTTCCACCTGGCAGCACCTCTGCTGCCTGGTTCACTGAAACAAGGTTAATGTGTTAATGTGTATTGGTGTATTCATTGATGCAGCGAGCTGTATGATTCTTGTGCTGCTGTCCTGAACCTCCACACTGCTCACTTTACTCTAACACTCACCACTCACACTCTCATGTTTGTAAAATCCCAATTGGTTTTCCTTTATTGGGCCAGAAACACTCACGCATGTCTCTGCCTATTTACTGTTCCTGCAGACATTTGTGGAAAGACAACACGGCTGTATACTGTGATTTACTGTGATTTCATCTGTGCTTTCTCACCAGCGCAGCTTGATCTCTCAGATTGGACTTTGTTTTCTTTGAGCATCTTTTGCCAAAAGTGGTCATGACATACAGCTGCAAAACTCACATAAAAACATTAAAGAGGACATTTTAAGTGTTCATTATTTTATTCTTGGTGTCTGCTACAATAGATGTGGTCTGGGCCCCGATCACACTGAAGGACTGAATCCTCTACTGACATCCGCTTTCGCAGTCTGAATAAATTCCAGCACAGATTCATTACAAAACCAGAGAGTTTCCAGTGGATTGGACTTGTGTCTCTGTTTTTATGTAGATATTGATAAATACAGATATCAAATTTTCTAAATCATGGTAGCCTTTTATTTAGTGATCTAAAAATAGATGCAATTATACAGTAATAATGGAAACCTGCTTGTAATGACTCAGAACTTCATTAATTCGTTTGACACAATGATGATGATATGACCCTGTGCCAAGAAATTCCCCAAATCTACGGTGGCCCTAAGGAAACATACTGTAGCGCCCGTTGTGGGCTGGGTGCAAGGATTTGTAGGTGTTCTGTTGGCGTCATAGTTACGGGTTGTGAATGCATTTGTAACTAAGACAATGTGTAAGATAGTTGTGATAATGTGTTCATTGATTCATTTTTTCTGTTTTTAAACTGTGTTCAGTTTCACGAAGAATAGAAAAATGTTGGCACCAGGAGTGAAGAGGTGTGTGCCGGGAGAGAGTTTTCCACTCTGTTCTTGTACCAGGCACATGACCCATGGCTGTCTTTCTTGGACCTGGTTATCACACAATATCTTATCTTATTTTAAGCCCTACTGTACATTATCAACTCAACTGTTGTGTCTAAAAAAATCTACACATTCTGAACTTTCTCATGCTCTTGAGTTTTATCATGTGTGTTCCTGGTTGCTTAGGAATACATGAAAACACCCCAGCTCTGTGGTAAAAACCCACCAGTGTGCCTGACAGTGCCAGCTGGTGACAAACATCTTTCAGACTCACCTGATGCCACAGGTCGCAGAAGGACACGCCTCTCGTGCACGGCCCTCGCAGCGTGGCGAGCTGCTAACGTAGCTGCAGACAGGTGTCAGGCGTCTCTCATGTTTACGACAGAGCTCTTTTCCCTGTGTGCTGCTGATGTCATCGGGGGCTTGCTGTTATTAATGAATAATGTCTGGCAGCGGGAGATGAAGTGTTGGTGCAAGTTCAGGCCTAAAACCATTCCTTGGTTTCAGATGATGTCAGCTGAGGGAGAGAAGGAGCTCTTTGAAAAACAATAAACAAACCAGCGTCATAAGTCAGGGAAACAACTCAGGTTACAGGCCACAACAGGGCCGCGGGGGCCTCACGCAATGACAGACTGTGGAGGCGGCCCCTGCTGATTGGCTTTAGGTTCATGTATGGTGGGGTCTGAAAGTCTGAGACCACCTTCGCATTCACTTGGAAAGAAAGGCAGTAATTCAAGATGAGGAAAAAGAAAGTTTTCTTCCGGATTTCTGTTGTGTGAGAAGTCACAGCCTCCAACGCTCAACTGAGGAACCCCACAAAACTCCATCAAGTAATATCACCCCCAAGCAGCTGTCATTGGATCATTACAATGGGAGCACCCTGGTGATAGTGTTATATAATGTCCACAAACATGCAAAGTATGCAATCGATTTTATCCCCACAAACAGGCGTAGCTTTGCTTTCAGCAACTCCATCAAAATACAGAGGAATCTTTAAAGATGTCGGACATCATTTAGACCCAGTTGGCAAAATGAAAGTGAACTTTAGGAAATGACCTACTCACAGAAGAGAGAGAAAAACAACATTTTGCTTTTTGTCATCCATCATCATCATGTTTCTATTCAGTAGGTCCACCAGAGCTGTACTTCCCCTTCGTGATTTCATATTTGAAACCAGCTCCACCTACACCAACCGCAGCAGTATAATGCTGCTAATCCAATCTAACAGTAATGTAAGGTTAATAATGTAGGGCCGTTTACTTCCTGTTAGCGAAGGTGGTGAACGAGGTCCTGATGTGTCATGGTTCAAGTAATGCTGCAGTTCAGACAACAGACGAAGGACAGTGATCTAATATAATACATTTACTCCCCTGCTTGAGGTCTGAACAATTGGCACTGATGACATACGTAGGACGAATACACAAATACAAAAATACAAATACAACCTCAATGGTTTATGTATGAAACTACTGAACAGACTCAGCCCAAAGCAAAATGCTTATATGTTTTCCAACATTCTTACCTTAAGCTAGTCCATCAAATCATACTCATAACCCTCAGAAATATTTCTGAAAACCAATCTTTTGAAAACTAAAAGCAAATGACACATTTTTAAAATCTATATCAGAATTAACTCAACAATAAAAACACATCTCCCTATAATCTCTTAGGCAGCATTTTGTATTGTAAACCAACACCTCTCAGATTATACACTACTCCCAAAAAGTTTGGGATATTTGACTTTAGTGTAATACTGTATAATGAATAAAGGACATTTAAGTAGAAGTACAACATCCAGTCTGAAGCCTCCACATGTCCAGGTACTGTTGATGGATTATTAGGCGTGGTCTTGGTCTCATGATGTCAGACTGATGTCAGCAGGATGAAGAGGACTGTTTCAATACAAACTCTCACTGAAGCAGAACATTTAGTGGTGGATTCATGGATCACACACTTGATGTGATGTTTGTGGTTGATCACCTTGTTAGAGAACAGCATGTTCTGTATTAAGTACTGAAACACTGAACAGCTGGACATGTGCATTCAAAAGTTTAGAGGAGGTCAAATTCAGTTCACCTGTAAAGGTCAGAGTGTGTTTTAGGTGCATTCTGAAATTTCATCTGAAAGCTGAACATCCCTATAACTTTTTGTGAGTAGTGTATGTGCAGAATGTGATATTAACTCTGCCCCTGCATATGCTTGGTAGCTCCACTACAGTATGGTAGGGTACGGGTCATACAAGAGCTGTATTGCTAACAAGCCAAGGTTGGAGTTTTCAGAAAAAAAACAGTCATGCATTCAAAGGTTAAACGTAGTCTGTAACATTTGAAGATAAGTTGTTTGGGGAATGCAGTCAGGCTCTTTTTCTTCTTTCTTGACATTGTGTCTCAACCTAAAAACAAAAGATAAAAGAAGTCTGCCAAGAGGTGTCAAAGTGTCTTCAAAGCTGAGGGTAATAACCATTGAACAGCCTGCCCTCTGGCAGCCATTCATCAGTCTCGGACACAATTAGGATGAAGAGCTTCTCTGTAGGACGAGGGGAGGTATGGCAGCAATGTGAGTCGAGGCTGCAGAAAGTGAGCGTCTTCCCAGATCTGTGAAGACCAACGTGTCAGCCGCTGGCTCGGGATCACACAGCCTCGGCCACGTTGACTGCTCTGGTTGCTCACACCTGTGATGTCAGATCGCTGTGGTGATTAGACGCAGACATGTTGGCATGTTGTCTCACGGCTCAGCGCAGCGGGCCCAGAGCGGAGCCCTGGGGGACGCCAGCCACAGACACTCGCTGTTTCTCTCCGATTTACATGACAGCACCAAGAATGTGGCATATGTGAGGATTAGCATTCCTGTAAGTGAGATTAAAACTACAGATATATGAAGCTGCACTCACTCATGTTCAAGAACCACATGTCACCATTTCTACACTGCAGCACCTGAATGCTTGATCTTCACATCTATTAAAGATCGGCTTTTATCCTAAACATTTTTCTGTCACACACTTCTACACCGACGGCAGCGAACCAGAGTCCTGCACCGGCTACCTGTCATGATTTTTCTTTAAACTGTGAAAGACACAACCATTCACCCTCATTTCATCAAGCCATGATCTCAGTCTGGGACTGAAGAGACAGAGATACAGAGGTCCTGCATCTTCTCTCTTCTTTTTCAAAGCCTGAAGAACTGTGAGCATAAGCTGGTATAAGGCAAAGAGGGGTCATTGCTAACACAGATTTTTCTCAAGTGCCTAAAACTTACTCCTTCTTCTTCTTCCTCCTCTTTGTGAGAAGCCTGGCATGAGCGCTGGGAGCATGTTTTGTCACCTTGGCCTCTGAATCACCTGGGAGATGTTTGCCCTAACACTAAGGCCAAACGTTGTTGGGTGGCAAGTTTCATCGTGCAGAAAGGCACTGACATCTGTCTCCCTCTGTATCTTCCACCTGACTGAGCTCAAACCATGAACCGTCTTTGTCTGTTGCCGTGCGTTTGCATCACTCTTTTTATGATCAATTGTTTAGCAAAGAGGCAGCTGTTTGTCTTTCACCCAGCAGCTCGCCGGAGCAGAACAAATGGAGTTATTCCACTCATGTTCACTCGCAGCGCACACAAAGACGAGGAAGGGATTTGTTGCTTGGTAGGTAAATATTGTTGCCGTCTGTCAGTCAGGAAGACGAGTGAAGAGGCAGGTGAATTGCATGTACTGTTTAGTGACCCAGATGCAGCATGTGCAACCGTCATATATAAACTCTCAAATCGAATTCATGCTGCAGGGAGATTGGATTGAAATCTCAGGTGTGAGTGTTTGCAGAGCCTGTCTGGGCTGTGTGGAGGATCGGACTGTCTGCTGCATACCTGTGTATGTGTTCTCTGTTTGTGTAAGACGTCTCAGGGGTCACTGGCAGGAAAGGACGCACTAAAGCGTTTGAGAACATCTTGAGATACAAAGAAAGAAACTCTTACAATTGTACATGCATTTCTGTCACAGGTGAAATGAATGTGTTTCCTGGTCTCATCATAGTCTGCTGTCAAACCTTTGCAACAACAGCAGGTTTTGCACAGTCTGAAACACCAGCTTTGAGAGGATTTGACTCACCCAAATTATTATATTCAAACTGTTATTTGAAAGTAATGAACGTAACTTCAAGAGTCAGCAAGACAGAGGTAATTTTGTCATTTGTCAGTGGATCAGTCAGAAATCTGTCAGGAGCAGTGGAGCAGTCACAGAAGAGCTGCAGGCAAAGGACTGCATAACTCCAACTGCTCAGCCAGCTAATCAAATCCTTTTATTGTTGTTTCCTAATCCAACCTGCACTCTGCATGTTGAATTCAGTCTGAAGTGACTGCAGCCATGGAATACAAATATTAAACATTAAAACATAAATGTTACGTAGAAGTACCTCAAACCTGTTCAGTAACTACCATCAGAAAACAATCAGCCTTCTGCTCTGGCTGGAACAGCACTGCATCCATAACTCTAACTCAAACCAAACCACATTCAGTTATATTGTCTGTGGCCTGTCAGATTTTGTGACCACAAGCGCTGTTGCCATGCTAACGATGGCGAGACACCACAACAGTAAGTTCTGTTAATGTTTGTGTATTGTAGGAGTTCAGTCTCCCTGCTACTTGGATGGAGAGGCTCATGTCTCTCTTCTGTTTGTTTCACTGTAGAATTAAATTCACTGAGGATTTTTATTCCAAAAGCAGTGAGGCCTTTGAGGGTTTCTGGACAATACATGTCATTGTTAATGTACAACAAGATTACATATGCATAAAGCAGCATATTCCTCCGTTACTAACCACTTGGAAAATATCCCTTAAAGATACATTTTAAGCAAATAAAAATGCTTTTATTGTCCTTTCCAGGATAATTGTTTTCACTTTCTGTACAACCACGAGAAATTTCACACACCACTTTACAAACAGGACATCAGAACCACAAACGTGTATCCAAAGCTCAGTCTGTATGTGAAGCTATGAGAGGTTTTAAATGATCAACATGACATGTAATGAGTATTGATCCATCTTAAACTAATTAGCGTGTAACCCTCCAATTAGTTTGATGTAGAATGACAGACATGATGCAGGCTCCAGCGACAGCACAGACAGGAACGCACTGAGTCATCAGGCAAATGAAGAGCTGACTGTAGTGTTAAAACTTTACTGCAGGTTCAATTAGGGTCAGTAAAAGAACTTAGATATTGTCCCGAGGGGAGGAAAACGAGAACAAGAGAACAGAGAGTAGACAGGTGTGTAATGGATAGCACTCCACCTTCAGGCTACCTGGATGGAACTGACAGGTCAGAGCAGCCAGGTTCCAGAGAAGCAGCTGAGGGCTTTCAGGTTGGGGTGGGAGGGGAGGTGGCGATCTGCTGTCACGGTGATGACCAACATCTCACAGGGTTACAACTGATTCTCGTGAATTCCTGTCGTCTTTTTTCTCCTCACTTTTCGCACTGTCTGACTTTTCTTCTACCGCCTCAATCATTTTCCTCTTTCCAGTCGGTCCTAGAGCTCAGCAGGACAGGGACGGACAGACAGGACAACACGTTATTCAAGAGAATGCATTTTTCTTTATTTGAAGTACCAACACTTTTGTTAAGTTAAGAAATGAAAAATGCATTCCAGACGATCTGAATGAAAAAATAAATAGCAAAGACATACTAATTTACACACTCAGTAAACCAACACAAATACTGTGATAAATATCACCAACAAAGTAATCAGTGAATTAAGGTGGTGTTTTGTACATCACATTGGGATTGTCATATTGTCATATTTTTAAATAGAATCTTCTGATTTATTGCACACCAGCGCGTTGGTAGGGAATAAATAAACTGCTGTCCGTCCTAACATGTGACGCTGGATGCATCTGAAGAACAGTCTTTACATATACAACAGTGTCCTGTATAAGCTCAGTAACAGGTATTGATTGACCAGTTGGCTGCTTAGCTAAAATGACATCACTATATTTCCTTAATCGTCCCATTAAAAACAACTAACAACAATAATAACTGATCTAAACTGTGTTACCTAATGTGGAGCACGGAGCCTAATGTTTCTCAGACTTTAGTCCCACTTTTCATAATAAACACTTCTCCTGTGATATCTGTACAAATGTTGCCAGCTGTCTCTCCACCAAAATGCACAAAAGTCTACGGCACCAAGCCCCCACACTGACAGCTGGGGGTTACAACAGGCGCTCATGCTGCGGTTTCAAGTTTTCCCTTTCCTTTGGCTGGCGGAGGTCAGTCAGGTGTGTTTGGTGGATCTGGTCCTGCTTCCTGATTGATGTCTTGCAGGACATCCTTTTGGCCTTTGTTGTGTGTCTGCACTCAGTGTGCTCACTTTTCATGGCCTGAGGTGGTGTGATGGGGGGGGATGGGACTGACTGTGGTGCCACGATCTCAGGAGGCAAAGTAGGACCTCTGCATTGAATACAGACGGTCAATAGGGTTCCCCACCCGGGCCTGCAAGGAGCCCGTGTCTGTGGTGGTCATGAAGCAGTCATTTAGACTTGTCAGAGAGGTGTCGCTGTCCATGTCATGGACAAAGGAGTCAGCACCTGGTAAGAGTGGAGAAAACGTGAGGAGGTCAAGAAACTGCTGCTGCCTCAGGAAATATCTAAGTTTGGATTACCAGATGAGATCTTAGCTCAGTCTCTGGTCCTCATTAACAACATATAGTGTGATGCTCACCATATGGGTTCATGTGGTCACCAGGCATCTGTGGTGGGGTGAGGCCCTGCTGGAAGGGGTCAGTGTTGTAGCCACTGGGCTCCATGGTCACCAGGTGCTGAGGCTGGTTTGGAGGTAGAGGCCCTGAGTAGGAGCTGAGCAGACCCTCCATACAGCCTGATATCACCTCTACAAGATAAGATAAGATAAGATAAGATAAGATAAGATAAGATAAGATAAGATAAGATAAGATAAGATAAGATAAAATAAGATAAGATTATGATAAAACAGGACCAACAACAACAACAAGTAACTGAAGTACAGCAGTAAAAATGGACATACAGCAGTGTGAGAATAAAATGCATTATCATGTGCAAGAAATAGGATATAATGCATTTTCAATGCGTATAAATAGTTTGTGAGATAATTAGAAGCAAGTATTAATTAAAATAGGTAAATTAAAAATTAACTAATAAACTAAAAAGAGGAGAACAACAGTGGTGAGTGCAGACTTCCTCAGTCTACTTTTTCTTCAGTAGCAAGAGAGAGGTAGGGATGAAGGATGATTTAAAACGGTTGCCTTTGCATCTAATGCTTTCCATATTCAGAAAATAAAATGTGAGAGGGGTCGTCTAGGATTCTCAGTGCCAATCTGACAGCACTGCTTTCATAAAGGAATTGCAGTGGCCGATTTTGATCTGCTCCCATCACTTTAAAAGCATTTTCATGTTCAGTAATCTGGCCTTAAACCAAATTTACAGCTTTACAACACTGTGCCACCTTTGGCAATCACCAGCATTGGTTTGTTTGCTGTTTTACTGGGAGGTCTGTAGTGTGTTAATGTAGGTTCAGTCTCTCTGTGCACAGTGGTGCTGTGGGGACAGACTCCACAAGAAGGGAAATGGGACTCCTGGTGATTCTAAGGTTGTCTCATTCACATGCTGTGTTCTCAGTCAGTCAGTGTTTGGGCTACTCAATTCAAAAGAACTTTATTAATCCCACAAGGGGCAATTGGTTATGAGCAGCAGCTTGATGTATGCACAGAACAAACCTGTCTCATCCACACAAAATAGGAATATACAGCATAGAAGTGCCTATGGAGAATTTAAAAGTCTGAGTGCAGAGGGGATAAATGATGTCTGTCCATACCATTATCATTGATGCAATATCGCTTTATTTTTCTTATTATTATTATGTAGTTTGTGCTTTATAACAAAGACATAGTGTGTTTATATGAAATATTAGTGTTTATATGAAAAGACATAACATGGACATTAAATACATGCATTGATGTAAAATGAGAATGAATGATCAATCAATAATTAAAACAGAAGTGCTGAACAGTGCAAAATATCAGAGCCAGTTAAAGGCTCAGGTGAAGAGATACATGATCAGTTTTATTTTCAAAATACATAGAACTCAGCACTTGTGGTTCAGTACTTTGTCTCAGCATTAAGAGTTCTGAACAACAAGGGCCAAAAGAGTCACATCTGGATTTTATCCTGGTCACTGAAATGATCACAAATAGGCCTTTGTTGACTGGACTGGGATTTTCACACTGTGTTGCTTTCACAGTTTCATTGGTTGATTTCATTCCTTTGTCTCTTGGGCAGACTATATTGGCCTTCTTGCCTGCATGATCATATATAATCTGTAAATACCCCATAGCAGCAGAAAAGAGGATTCTCTTGTTCCCTAGAGCTTTGAACACCAAACATCCCCACACATGCTTCCCCTGTGCCTTTTCTACACATTATGAATACTATGCATCAAATGCTTTCCTATTAAAACACAATATATACTGCAAATGCATGATCATAACTGACTGTACGATTGTGAAGATGTCTCCCTTGTCAGTGCTTCATCTCATCCTAATATCAACTTCAAACAACCTCCATTTGCCGGTTTGCTTTGCTCATTTGGTTAACAGCAGCAGCTTCCACTATAATAAACCCGGCTGCTATGTCAATATTGACACACTGGAAGTCCCTGAACAGATAGAGGCAGTGCTTGCCAAAGCAGTGAGACACTTATCTATACTGTCTGCTCGTATCTGCTGTGAGACCACAGTGGCAATAAGCCTGCTAGCCACCACGAGCTGTGCTGCAGAGAGAACCGCGGCTCCTGCTTTTACAGCTCTTATTTACCAGCAGAGATGTGGCTCTGGCTTCAGAGTGTGGGACTCATGCTAAAGCCCACAAAACTGGGAGTGTTTGCTGAGTGACTCTTCTCTGTTTGTTGTTCCCGTAATAAATTTAATATTTTAAGCTCTTTTGCCAAATAATTCATCAATTACCAACTACCAAGTTATAACGGACAGATTACAGATCCACGTCACTGGTGCGCTTCTTTCTGTAACATTAGAGGAGAGAGCAGCCGAGGAGCTAACACACACAGATGATAAATCCTCACCTTGGCCTAGCCTTTGGCTGCTGTGCTGCTCCTGCTGTTGCTGCTGCCTGCGGGCTAGCTTCTTCATCTGTAAATAAATAAACACAGAGAAGAGCTCGTTGTGTAGCTCACAGACATTTCACCGGGAAACACACAAACAACCAAATGTGAAAGAATTGTCAATTCAGTTATATTTAAAATGTTAAATGACTAAATTATGTTGTTGATATATAACATGTAATATGTAACTTCACATATGTAAAATTTCAAATTACAGACTTATATATGTGACATATTAAATGACAAAATGTAATATTTAAAAGATGAATCCTGACATTGTATGGAATTCAATTATGTTGTTATTACAACTAAATCATGTACTTTGACTCTTTTAAATGTTGTAGTCATCATTAAATCAACAAGTTCAAATATGGACCTGAGGTCAGTGCGATTACTAGAAAAATGTACCTCCATATGCACCTCAATAATATGATACATGACAGGTATAAATGTGTGTAAGTATCCACTACATAAAAGAAGATGCAGAGCTCAGTGGGTTGAGAAGGCGCTCCATATGCAGAGGCTACAGTCCTCGCTGCAGCCGGTCCTGGTTTGAATCCCGAATCTGGTGGCCCTTTGCTGCATATTATTCCACCTCTCTCTGCCTCCCCATTTCCTGTCTCTCTCAACTATCCTGTCAATTAAAGGCAAAAAGCCCCAAAAATATACTTAAGAAAAAAGAAGATAAAAAATGAAGATGCAAGAATGATTTGGAGTGGAGTTGAAGGCTCTGTGCTGGAGCATTAAGTGTGTGATCACTTAATGTGTGATCCATCTGGGTAACAGATAAAGTTGAACTACTATAATCTTTTCCATTAAGCAAAGTGTGGGGTTGTGGGTGTGTACCTGACACTGCTGTACACTATGACAAAACCTTAAACTCCTCTCATTTCAACCTTGAAACTCTCATTTTTTTTAGTCACTGGATTTGTAGCCATCCCATCCTCCTCTGTCTCACTGGACTACAGGTTGTAGCAGAACCACTGCTTTGGATTAAAACCTTCCTGCAGGATAATAAACACAGGGCTCCCACAGGACTGTGTCTTATCTCCCATTCTGTTTTACATCTATACAAACAACAGAACTGCAACCCCTCACTGCATGTTAATGTGGATTCTCTGGTCAACCTCACTGATGAATGCTCTTTGGGGCTGAACATCTCCAGTACTGCAGGAGGTGATGCTGCCCACTCACTTCTTGACATTCACCTGGAACTGAAGTGAACAGAGCTCTGGACTTCAACAAGAAGACATGGCAGCACCTCTTTCTACTGAGCTCAACATTTTAACAGATAAAAAGCAAATCCTGGTGCAACCTTTTCTCACTTGAAAACAAATCAAAGCTTTCTCTAGTCACTACATTTAGGTTTTAGGCTACTGGTTCTTATTCTCATGTACAGTGTGCAGTGCTGCTGTAGTGGTCAGTGCAGGAACTTCAGTATTTGGTGTGTCAGTGCTGGCTTCAGTGTTCAGCCCCAAAGCTTGATGTATGTGTCTATCTGATATTTGAAAAAATGAGTCTGAAACATTGGTGTTACTATAGAATAATTTATGACTTTTGAATGAATCCATATTTGGTGCTTGGTTAGTAGTTGGGTGCAAAAGGAGGGTGGGAATTGGTAAAATACTGTAAAGTACACTTGTGCTTGTTAATGGTAATGAACATGGCCCTTGGTTCAGTAGAGTGACTCAGTGATGTGGAAGGAAGAAAAAGAATTGATGGCATGGCTTGGCACATTTATTGACAGACTTGTCCTTTAAATATCAAAGTTGTTGGCAGTTCTTATATTGTCATGTATTGATTGATGGTCATATTTTATAGACAGATTCGTTTATATAGGATATACTATGTCAAGCAAGTAGGTCCAGTAGATGAAACTGAAGCTGAACTGATAAGGAACTGGTTTAAAGTCATGATTCCTGTCTTTCTCCACCTGACCAATGGACGTCCTCAGAGTTTCCTCCTGCTCTCAGCTCCACCTGCTCATCTGTTTCCCATTCCCAATCACTAGAGCTCTGCCCACCTGCACACCTCATTTTTGTGTCTGTATTTATTCCAGAGCTTTTCCCCACTCAGATAGCAGATCATATGTTCATGTCTCAGTTTGCTGTTCATGCTGTGGCGTCTCATTCCTGTTAGTGTGCCTGCGGTCTGTGTTGAGCTACCTGCTGTCCGTTAGCTTCCTGCTGTCTGTTAGCTTCCTGCTGTCTGTTAGCTACCTGCTGTCTGTTAGCTTCCTGCTGCAAACCTAGTCTCCGTCACCAAGTGACTCACCTGCCTGTTTTCAGAGGTGCAATATGACTGGCAGTCAGACTGGCATTACCTATGTGTACAGAGTGAGTGTTGACAGCTTGTTGCTACTGACCTTTGCTCTCTGGTTCTGGAACCAGACCTGGACCACACGCACGCTGAGTCCTGTCTCTGCAGCCAGTGTCTCTCTCACCTGCATGTCACAGAATAATCACACTCATCAGCCTGTTTTACACTGACATCATCTGTTTAATAGATGTCAGACACCCTTTGCCAAACCTAAGTGATGTTAAAATTCAGAAACTTATATAATGTTGGAGTTTTATTAGAATCAAGTCCAAACTTGAGATCAAGTCAATAGTTTCTTCAGGACAGTCAAAGAACATGTCAGAGTGAACACACTGTATCCTACCTGCATGTCCATTTATATAATATCCAGTCAATACTGCTGTATTAGGTAGACACAGATATTTTGTCTTACCTTTTATACAAACATATAACATATAACACTGAGAAGAGCAGCAGTAGTAATGGTAGAAGGTGATGGAGAACTGATTGCTGAATGACACCCTCAGACGTTATCTCCTCTGTTCCTCTGTTGTTTGATTTCATAGCTGGTTAATGTTTCTCATCTTGCCAGGAAGTAAAGCCTTGGACACTGATAGGTAAGGAGAATATCTCACTACGCTCACCTTTCTGCAGGGTTTGGAGGAGACCTCGAAGGAGGCCTTGAAGGCTCTCCTCTGCTGGGTGGTGAGGATAGTGCGTGGTCGTTTGGGCCTGCGGGGGTCTTTGCCATCATCACTGCCTTTTCCTGCTGCAGAGCTCTTCTCTGACTTCACATTCACGTCTTCATCCTCACTCTTATCTATCACCAGGCACAAGAAAACAGGTTGTCTATATACCTGTATATGTTGTCAGATTCACTGAGTTTGTAACTGTCCTGTATGGAATCCAGTGTTACCTGAGTCCGAGTTGTCTGGACTGACTGAACTGAGCAGCTCCCTCTCCCTCTCGTAGTCGCTCTTACACAGCAGCTGACCTTCTTTCAGAACAAACTCGTCTCCTTTGCACAGCCGGCGCTCACAGACGCAGCAGTAGAAGCAGCTGAGGTGGTAAACACTCTCCAGAGCTCGCATTACCAGCTCTGTGGGTGCTATCTTTTCCAGACAGCCACTGCACTTAGTGGCAAACAATCTGTGGACACACAGGGAGGAGAGTTAACAGGGCTGACAGCACTGTAAGGAGACATGCACAGAGAGGTTATATCACTCATGAAGATAAATATTTAATACTTAAATATGAACTTTTAAGACTGCTGTGATTATACTAATATTTATACTATGTTCACTTTCCTATTATAAAGTGTATAAATTATTGAAGTATTAAATGACAATGAATAGACCTACTCTACTTTCACAGTAAGATAATCCTGATGAATTGGCGGAAGTAAATAAATTTGATTAAACTACTTCAGAAGGACTTGTGTAGTGTAGTATAAAAGATGAAGCCATATAGAGACAAGTGTTGACACAGGTGTTTGTTTCCACCTCTGGAGACAGGTGTTTGTGAGTAAAGGAATAAAGTTTGATGCAGAACTTGCAACATTTATTCTGGACTGGCCAGTCAACAGCTGTTAATGATCATGCTCGCTTTGTAGGAAGAGCTAAACTGCAACCAAAGATACTCTGCTACTGGAGATGGCTCATTACAAGCTGTGCCAATGATAAGAAATGGTATACACTTCCTGTCTCCTGTAAGTGGGCGTGGTCACCTGTAACCCCACCTTATTTCTAAGTGATGAGAATGTGTGTGTAGAGGAAAATTATTTATTTATATTTTCTTCTGCTAACATTAAGATATGTGCACACCTAACAATCATATGCAGCATTATGAAAATTAGTTAGTGCGGGCTTTCACAAACGTTAGTGGACGTTTCCAAGGAGATCTGTGCCAGATCTAATGAGAGTGTGTTGTTGAGATAGAGACAGGTCTTGAACAAAGTTCATTTTCTCCTGATTTGTCCGTCTTTTATCATTTTAGTGTCAGAATGTGCAGAAGAGATGTGGCTTGTGAAAAATGAGTCCAGTATTTACTTCAGTGACTATGGGGAGAAAGAATCGACCATAACCTGTCTTGTTTCTAAACCATCTTTGCTTCAACTAGTCCATTTCTATGAGATCATGAACTTGTGGCTCAGAGTGTGGAGTTGTGAGTTGGCACGTCCTCATCAGAAAAGACAAAGAGCTGGTGACAACACAAACGAGGGGAGACTGCATTGGCAGTAACACTCAGACTTCTGTGAGATAAATAAAGGAAAAGCTGGCAAATCACCACCGTTTTCGTCCTGCATACACTGTACTGTGTATCATTACTGTATCCTGCAAATCCAGAAACCAAAAAGGCAGCCAGATGTGTTCAGGCTAAATTCATGAGGTCTTAACACTAATTTTTAACCGTTCTATGCTCACAGCATGTGAGGGCCCGTTTGATGTAGTAATGGGCCCACACAGGGCTCAGATTGAAAGAACAGAGACAGTTTTCCAACCGCTCCCCACAACCACCTAATGAGGAAATACATGATCTTTAAAACAAGGAAGTGGATGCTGTTAGATGAGGGACTGAAGCAGTCTCTTCTGAATCTGGTCCACTTTGACAAATTCAAGATGCTCGATTTATTTGCCCATAACCCTCTTTTAGTTATTTATTGAAAGTGCCATGAAATAAGCCAAGAGTCAGTCGCAGATAACTAGACCACAAGGTGAAGGTGGTTTTAAATGCTACACTAAATCATGATTAGGAGAAATAATGGATATAATAGAAATTTAAAGGGAAGAGAGAGAAAATAATGAGTTGGTAAAATGTCAGTGGCTGCAGGAGTTGTAATGTCACCTTACTCCTTTCATATCTGAACTGAGATCACGTCATTTGCCGCCAACAAACATGGTCTCCTAAATAAAAAAATCCTTCACCTGAAAAGAAAAAAAAAAAATCCAAAAGTTGGCTTTCTCCCAGACTGTGGTCCGGTTGGCTAGCCTCCAGCCTGCTATAGCCTCCAGTCTGAGAGTCTCAAACCCAGTCCTGCTCCTGTCCCAGAGCTGAACCTCCTCCCTAGCCCAAACCATATCACCCATTAACAGGAGAAATAACTGCACAGATGTAGAACTGCTGTAGGTGCAGTGTGACGCCTCAGAGAGACTGTCCAAAAGCATCCATATCATCATCTGCACTCAGGGTGACGTCCTGTTGTCTGCTTCACAGAGGGAGCTGTGTGTGGATTAGGTCTATAGCATTAGTATGATGACCGTAAGCTTTGGAGCAGCGACCGGAGCCAAGATGGGGACTCAAGGAGAAACCACAGCCAGCACAGATCTCTATAGACACATTCTTCCTCCTGACAGCTCAGAGAGAAAGTGAGAAAACTTCCCAGACAGTGAGAGAGATGATAGAAGCCAAGGAGAGAGAAAAGATGGACAGGGAACAAAAGAGAGGGAGAGATTTGTGTTCAGGGTCTTTTTGGAAGAG